>RJWJ010009826.1:0-48833 GCA_004363605.1 Indri indri | reverse complement strand
GTCCGGCCTGTTTTGGGACTTTTTGATAAAGGCCAGTCTCACTGGAGATAAGTGATATCTCATTGTGGTTTAGATTTGCATTTCCCTGATGATTAGAGATGTTGACCATTTTTTCATATTTTTTTGGCCATTATTCTGTCTTCTTTTGAAAAGTTTCTGTTCATGTCCTTTGCCCACTTTTTGATAGGGTTGTTTGATTTTTTCTTGTTGATTTTCCTGAGTTCTGAGTAGATTCTGGTTATCAGCCCTTTATCGGATTTGTAGCATGCGAAAATTTTCTCCCATTCTGTAGGTTGTCTGTTTGCTCTTGTGACAGTTTCTTTGGCTGTGCAGAAGCTTTTTAATTTGATCAGGTCCCATTTATTTATTTTGGTTGTTGCTGTGATTGCCTTTGGGGTCTTTTTCATAAATTCTTTGCCTAGGCCAATGTCTAGAAGAGTATTTCCAACATTTTCCTCTAGAATTCTAATAGTTTCACTCCTTAGGTTTAAATCTGTTACCCAGCGTGAGTTGATTTTTATGAGAGGTGAAAGGTGTGGATCCTGGTTCAGTCTTCTACATGTGGCTATCCAGTTTTCCCAGCACCATTTATTGAATAAGGATTCTTTTCCCCATTGTGTGTTTTTGTCTGCTTTGTCAAAGATTAGATGGCTATATGAGGATGGATTTATATCTGGGTTCTCAGTTCTGTTCCACTGCTCAAATAGCTCTATTTTTGTGCCAGTACCAAGCCGTTTTGATTACTACAGCCTTATAATAAAGTTTGAAGTCTGGTAAGTTGATACCTCCCATTTTGTTTTTATTGCTTAGAATTGCTTTTGCTATGTGGGGTCTTCTCTGGTTCCATACAAAGCATAAAATTAATTTTTCTACATCTGTGAAGAATGATGTTGGTATTTTAATAGGGATTGCATTGAATATGTAAATCACTTTGGGTAGCATAGACATCTTAATGATGTTGATTCTGCTGACCCACAAGCATGGTATGGTTTTCCACCTGTTTATGTCCTCTGCTATTTCCTTCCTATTGCTGAGCTTTTTTAAGTCTCTGAAGAACAGTTGAGAAATAAGGAGAAAACCAAGAGCCCTGGTTCTTATTTGTCATGGACACTCAGCCTTCTTAAATGTTGTTTTGGTAGTTTGGGCAGCTGTTATGGATATGACTCTTGTGTCATCAGGATTTTTATATTACGATATGGCAACATGACCATAGGATGTGGTGAGGTCAGTATGAAGTTCATTAATGTCAGTGACCAAGGGCACAGTCAAGATCAGTAGGTACTAAGGGCTCTGAGTCCCTCAGTCAACTCCTTGTGGTTTTCTTCATGCTTCACAAGGAAGAGACCACTCTACTTCATTTTGGATAACAACTACCAAAAGTTTCATGTTACTTTGTGAAAAGCTCAAAAAATATGTCATCAGCTTGAAGGCAGGCTCATAACACTGAGATATTTTGTCTGGTTTAAGCCTACCCATGTAGCACATATAGGTGTAGGATACTCTTTGACTATGAGCAGTGTTATATAATGCCTGAATTGTTAGGTCTCATGGGAGTTGCTTTTCAATAAGGGAAAGTGGATCTAACATGCAATGAGAAGTGGTTTGGCTCTCATCAGGGTTCCTAAAGAGAGACTGGCACCAAGAAAGTTCTGGAAGTTATGGCAGAGGGCTATTGATCCCAAATATTAATAGGATTCAGATTATTTGAAAATTGAAATGGAAAAAGAATCAAACATTCTTTCTACATAAACTGAAGGCTGGTTTTTTGGGTCAGTTATACACCTATGCATTATAATTTCATAAGCCTTGGCCATAAAGATGTACAATAAAACAAACAAGTCATACCCCCCAAAATTTGTAAGCTTCACATCGAGGAGTACCAGAAAAAGGTGGGAGCTCATAGTAGTATCTGGTTGCCTAATGTGGAAGCATAGAACAGCTGAAAATATAAGAAGAGAGAAGGTCTAAAAGTATTTGACCTGATCTTAGTTTTTAAAGCTAGCTCATCATAATCATACACCATGTTCCCTTTGACCAATAAAAATAACCAGCAGATATTATAATGATTTTTTTTTTGTGACCTGGGAAAAGAGTGGAGATTTATGCTGCCCCCATAGGAAAATTCTCACTTTTTTTTTTTTTTTTTTGCCTCCTCTGCAGGAAGTGTCAGAGGTAAAATGAGATTGACCTGCCCTAGGAGGTCATCCAATTTGATCAGTGCTCTTGTATCAGTATTAGTTAACTGGGGGAACATGTTTGTTATTCAATGTAGACTGAAGAGAAGAGAGAACAGGGCCAAGAATGCCTTGGACTTCAGAAGCCCATTAACCTGTTATTTCACAGAGAGGAGCGGGAAGGTGGTGACTGAATTCCCCAGAAGGAAGTTTACACAGGTAGGATGTAGGTTTTAACAGTGACAGCAGCCACCTGTTAGGCTTTGGGCTAGAGAGTAAAGAGGTTCCTGTTACATCTCTTGGGATGGTAGGAAGTGTTACTTTTTGAAGTTTCACTATGAGGACCCAGGATAAGTGCATTATTGTATGTTGATCTGCCAGCTGCTTTAAGCCTTTTTTTAGAAAACAAAGTAAGGTAAAATAACTAGGCAAAAATATATGCATATCAAGGTTATCTGGAAGGCACAATTTTATCCAGTGTCTTATCTGGTGTTCCTTGCAACTCTACCATACCTAGGGAAATTTCTCTCAACTTCCTTTACTCTTAAACCCTTGTTTAAGTGCTCTCACCATTTTGGCTTTCTGTACTATGGGGTAGTAAGTACCTGATAGACAATAAATATACTGCTCTGGGGATGAATTTCAAATGTTGAGTCTTCTAGCAAATTTGGAACTTAGACAAGTATCTTCTCCCATTCCTGCTTTTTATTCCTTATAATTTCTGAGAAACTTTCCTGCTGGCAGACTTCTCAGACAGTGACAAACTGAATCCTCATTAAAACAAAGAAAGGTTAAGGGGAAAAAATAACCTATTTAAAATGAGGTAACTCACCAGTCTTTCAGCTATAAATTGACAATAGGATTTATATAAATCCATAATTGTATCTCTTTTACCTGCAGTTAGGCTAGTTAATGATGAAAAAAGTATACAGCTGATTGTGTGGCTTTAATGAGGATTCTTTTTACGGAGTTAAAAAAACCACCAAATTAAATTCTGCCAATTTACTTCATTGCAAATTGAGCACCACCCTGTGAGGAAAAAAAAAAAAAAAAAAAAGGAAAAAAAATCATCAAGTAGCTTAAATCAGTTACAGCTAAATGTGTAAGTCAGCATGTGCTTTAGCCTTTAGTCATGAAGAATATATTAGATTTTAAAAATAAATGGCTTTCTGCTGAGTCTTCATTGCAATGGCTTTCTGACTTTTAATTAAATTTTCAGTACTTGTGGATGCTTCCTCATGTACTCTGGCCACAGAGCTCACGTTGCCTCCATTCATTAAGTGGAGTGGAAAACCAAATTGGAGATTATTAAGCTTGTTCATTTCTTTGTTATCAGTAGCTGGTGACTCTCTCCTTTTTACTTGTTAAATAAGGATGGAGCTTTCTACTAGGATATTTTCCAAGAATGAAATAAGCTCTCGTAAACAGAGCATGATTAGCCCTAATGCGGGAGCTTGTTAAATGTTCCTCATTATACATTTCTGGTCTGTTTCATCAGTGTTAAATGAACTTAATGTAAATTAATAAAAACAGGTTCGCATTATTTGTAACAGGATTGAGAGTAAAGAAGAAAACTGTAAGCAACACTAAACTCGGCAACTAATGTTGAAGTTTGCACTTTTTCTCTGCTGCCCTTTCTGTTCTATGGAATCGCATAAATTGTTCCGAAGGCTTAATATTTAATCTTTTGGAATGGAGCATTACAGTTTAGATCTCACAATAGAAGCTTTAATTGCTAATTTGGTGCTTTTCTGTGAATTTTGTGTTTGCTCCTTTTGAGCCTCCTGGAAACAGAGACGCTTATGAAAATCATAAATTATTGGAGAGACCAATCTTGAACAAAGGAATTTGAATTTTTATACCAACAGGGTCAAGAACAACATAATTTTGGCTATAGAACCTAATGGTTGGTTTTGAATTTATATTTGTTTTGATTTATGAAAGTGAGTTCATTGCAGATGCTTTAAGGCAAATGTGTTATGTAAAATTCACATTGTTTTAAACAGTGACATTCTTAAAATACAAGGCTTCTTCTCCTAATTAAAGAGAAGCCAAACTGAAAAGACACTTAAACATGCACAGAAGGTCAAAAAGCTAAGGGCCGCTAATCTAGATGATAAAATGATTTATCTCCGAGATGTAGAATTAGATGCCCATGAGCAAGTTAGAATAATTGGGGATCCCAGTATTTAAAATTTCAGGACCTTCATTAACTAAAATAGAATGTGCCTAAATTGCAAATTCCTTTAGAATATATTTTCAGGAAAGTGAGGCTACAGCGACTTCAACTCTGTTGATAAAGTTAGTGGAAGAGCTGTATGTGGTGGCTGTGGTTATTTAATTATGTTCACGAACATCTTAATGCTCTTGGAGGTTGAGCTAGTGTTTAAAATATAGTGAAATCAAGATAAAAGTTACTAAATTGTGAAAAAAGAATGCATTTTCTAACTGTGGATGCAGTCTCATTGTAAGTAGGCAGTTTCTGGACCTTTTCGTTGAAAATTTTGTAGCTCCTCAGACTAATAGTGCATATTAACTATTTGTTTAACATTAGTGGTAACATATACAGCAAAATCTTGATCTTAACTAGATTTCATAGAGAATGTCATACTCACAGCTCAGAATAGTGAAAATACAGAATGTATTCCACAAATGTCAACCGTGGCAGATAGAACCGATAGTTCAGGACACTCTTTCCTGCTTAACCTAGATTGGCCTCAGAATCCTTCTCAACACAGTAATCCAGGTAGTTCCTGCCAATAGATTGCAGTTGTTATGTGAGATGAAGCCCTTCATGCATCCCTATTGTAATTAGTAGAATTTTGGGTTTTTTAGATTTAGTTAGAAAACCTTTAGTTTTAGATTTAGTTAGAAAAACTTTATGGCTGAAACATTTTAAGTCATTTCTTGCCTTATTAGAGTATGATGAGCGCATCTTAATTGTCACATCATGATTCATTTAAATCTTTTATTTCATGAAGATCTTGTGATTTAGTGCCATCACTATGAAAATGAATTTTATTTTCACAATGAACTATATATGTAGAAAGTATAGCAGATTAGAATGAAATTGTACCAAACTCAGGATATGTATTGGAATATTTCTTTTCCTCCCTCCCTCTTTCCTTTTTCCCTCTCTCCCCTACTTCTTCCCTCCCTCCTCTCCTTCCTTTCTTTCTAACAAATCCTTGATTCCTTGGGATTTGGTAAAAAAAAAAAAAAAAAAAAAAAATCAACAAATAATTTAAGTTTTCTGAAGCATGGCTTAGAGGAAAGATGGAACACAGGCCTTCTGAAATGTCCAGGCAACAGTAAAATGTTGTCCATCTGGCTTGGTCACAGGACCATGCCCTTTGAACTTCAGCTTCATTCTGCTTTGCTACTTTCTGTTTATCTTCTGTCCCAGCTCAGCTTTGATCTTATCCTCTGCTATTTCCATATTGGCTTCCTTGTTACTGGTAGCTCCTATCCTGGGTCCTTTCACTGGATTAGCAGACACGTAGCTCTCTCCTCCTCCCACTCCCCCAGCAAAGAATTAAAACTAGATTCTGGTTAATTGACAGCTTTTATTCACAGAGCTCTTTTTAACAGAGTTTACTAAATGTCTTAACTAAAAAACAGCAAACGAGAACTCATCCTTGCCGGTATGTAATAAGGGCCACCAGTAATTCTGTGTGTGTGTGTGAGTAAAGGTCATAGGGAGAAACTGGGACATTTCAGAACAACTTCAGAGAGTCCGACTGTTACCTTAGTATAAAGAAAAGATATTTAAGGATTTGACATGTAGCCTACAGGGGGAGTGAATATTGTAACAATAAATGGCTACAGATTATCAAAAAAATACCACAAAATAAATTTAAATGGTACACCAAAGAGTGACAAGAAAATATCCTTACAATACGAGGGAAAAGGACAAATCATTTATGTCTGTAAAATAATAATAACAGTGATGTTGATAGAAAATATTAATCGAATACTTATTATGTGTTGGGTACTATTTCAAGAGCTTTACATGTATTAACTCGTTTCGTACCACGACTCTATGGGGTAGCTACTGTTATTATCCCTACTTTATAGATAAAGACACTGAGTTGTCAAGACAGCAAATGACTCGCTCAATGTCAAGCAGTTACTAAACGGCAGGGCTGGGATTGAATCCAGGGCGTCTGGCTCTACAGCCCACGTGCGGAGTGGTCGCAGTCTCCAAGGCTGAGCACGCGTAGCATTCCTGAACTTGATTTAAGAAGGAAGCTATGTAGGTACAGTCCCTATCCCCTGAAGCGAGTTCTTTTAGCAGAAAAAACGAAGCTGGAGAGCAGGGCAAATATAGAGGCTTCTGGAGACTGACAGATTACGGGAATACTGCCCAAGGGGCATTCAATTTTATCACTACAGAGGTGCTGACTTCCAGGGAAATCAGAATAAAACAGAAAATGATCACCGAATCTCAGATTTTTGGATAAAACTGCACCTAAATGTGGGATTATTCTTTATTACCAATTTCCTTTATTTCTCTTATGATTGAGTATTGGGGGGAAAGTAAGATCATTAGTTATTTATTGGATAGCGTGAACATTTTCTCAGACACCAAATGAGGTGAATGACCAAAGCTTAGAACGTGTCTAAATAAACCAGAGGCTGGCATAAGCCAAGGTGCAGAGCTGGGCTAAAATGCACCATCTGGTTCAGCAGGGGTTGTGGAAGAAGCAAAACAAATGAGACCGGAAAGTGCGCGCAGACTCTCCAAACGGAGGCGCACAGTGTAGTGACGTACTGGGGCGGAGAAAGTCCGTTGCCTCCCAGATCATCTGAGTTGATTTGGCGTACCCTGAAATAGCCAGTTGCTTTCAAGGGCTTTTGTTGTGTTTTTGAATCTATTCTAAGAAATTACCTCTTTGAAATAGACTACTACCCTTTTCATACTTTTCTAACATCTAATATGTACAAGGTCTTGTACAGAATCATAAGATAAACACAATGATCCTTGTAGATGGATTTTAAAAATTACAGACAGTTATGTTTTCTTTTAGCCCTACTCATACCTCCTAATATTAGCAATGCTGATGTAGCTGAGGATCATCACCTAGAGAAGGGCCACAAGCCATCTATTTAATTTTCATTAAAATTCTTCTCCACCACCTTTCAGGCATGTACTGAAGGGGCCTAGGTAGGCGCTAATTTGCACGGTTAGAATATTGTCTCTACCACTCATCATGCTACTCACTGGCTATTCATAAAATAAACGTACGTGATATTTTAGGCCCTAAAAATATGACACAAATACTTGAAAAAAATTGACGAGGGAAATGAGAATCTGTAATCTCGCTTCTCGAGTTTATTTCAGGAAAAAAAAAGGCAAAGGAAGGATCATTTCTTATTCATATAATCTCAGGGAAATCTTAACAGCAGCGAGATTTCTTTCTAGAATGTAACGTATTCTCCTCAGTTGAAAGTAATCTTGTGATATTTAGCAGAGATGAGGATTGCCACGGAGGCTGCTCTGTTGGGTTTCCTTTGGAGGGTTTTTAGAAGAACTTTGAGTGGCTTTCCTTCATGTTTGCCAATTTTGTAGATTTTCCCAACATAAAATTCAAAAGGCAGAAGGAAACCCTAAATCCATTTAAAAATGATAGTGTGTGTTTTCTTCACAAAATTTTCAGAGGGGAGTTTTCTCAGGATCGGTTTGGTTCATGTGTCACTCTGATAGGGTTAAAGGTCCCAAACACCACCTTCCCCATCCGCCCTTCTTCCGTTTACCCCTGCACGTGAATGAGTCAACTGGCAAAATTAGGAAGCTATGCAATGCAACAAGGTATAATAATAATAATAGCTACAACTTATTAAATACCCAATGTATGCGAGAAGCACCAACTTTTTTGACCCTTAATTCTCGTGGCAACCTTGCAAGGCAGATACTATCCCTATTAGTTGGATGAAAAAGCCAAGGCTCAGAAAAGTTAAGCGATCTGCTAAGGGCTCCCAACTAGTAAGAAAATTAACGTCTGCGGGATTGTAAAGCCGATGCTTTCAACGCTGTACCGTCCTGCTTCCCTGTATCACCTGCATTTAAAAATTCTCTTTTATGCTAGAAACAAAAGGACAGCCACTGCCATGTTACAAAGTTAGATATCACAAGGGGCCTTTCAGCCCCACCCGACTGTTTCTGACCACCAAGAACTAATGCTTTGGATACAAGCTTAAAAAAATAGGCAACCCACCAGCCAGGCAGGTGGGTTGGCTAGATGGGATTAAGGCACAGGGTCTCTTTGCCAAGCAAGGTGCTCCTTCCTGTCAGAACACATTTCCGCAGAGCCCTGCAGTCTGCAAGCTGGTAGCACCTCCTCCTGCTTCTGCCTCCTAGTGGGCTGTCTGAGGGAGGCTATACATATGTATTAAGTTATTAAGCGGTGGTATGGGTTCTCACAAGTTCAAACACAAAGCATGCTGTGTCTCTGCTCGAGCATCTCCAGGAGGGCCTGGATTAATAGAAATGCAAATGGAGCATCTGCACAGGGCCATATGATCAGAGCCTCCCCCTCACACCTCAAAGTCAAGAGCAGAAAAACACTGCATGTGAAATACAACAAAAAATGGTGATATAATATGCAAAGTCTGTTACCCATTTCAACAGCAGTCAGCAAAACATTTCTACTCACACCACTCAGAATAATTCTGCCCCAACTTTATTATGTAAGCTAATGTTTTTCGTCAGGATAAAATTGCTGTTGGTGCACCAGAGTCCCCATTGACTGCTTTATTGCTAAGACTCTCTGCATACCACCATTGGGTGCACATGAGAAATGTGTCGTTAAACGGAGAAGTAGGGCTTTAATTTTTTACCTCTGCCCTTTTCGTCTCCCTGGGGCAGAAATGCAACGGCCAAAGAAACACTAGGGATAATGGGGCGAGCCTGCCAGGGCTAGCCACGGCCTCAGTCTGGTGGAGTCACAGCCTTCCCCAAGCTGCTTTGGGCTACAGGACCCCGTCACAGGTTTCGTCCCCCTTGGAGTCAGGCAGCCTCAGTCTCTTTTCATGGCTGCACACTGCACACTGGCAGATATCACTCTGTGACTTCTCAGGACAGGGACCAAATGCCAGCACCTTGCCGCAGCAGCGTTCCATACAGGTGTGTGTGATGATCGAATGCGAGAATGAATAAATACAAATCGACTCTGCTTGCCTCTCAGCGCGTGATGTGGGCAGCAGGGCCTCAGCGTGCGGGAGTGCGGGTGGTTTAGTGCAGCCATTCTCGCTGGAGAAAAGCTCACCTGTGACTGTCCCTTTTGTCCCTTTCCTTTCCAATAGTGTTCTCCCTCCCTGAACCCAGCCTTCTCCTTCACTTTAGCCAGTTGATTTGGCGTATGTATTCCTGCATGGCTTTGGAAAATAATCTTTCTCCAATCGTGATCAGCTAATGGTGAGGTTATATAACCGAGTGAGAGAATCATTGTCTTTCCTGTCTCAGAGAGGGGGTACCTCTGTGGCTGAGAGTGAGTCACGTCTAGGGATGAATTCTGAGGCAACCCTGATGCTTGTATAGTTGGTGTTTTCTATATTCAGGCAGCTTCATGCTTTGAGTGATGGCTGAGCTGCTGGAGGTGTCACAGGCTCATCAAACTGGATGCTTATATCGTAGCTCATTATGTTTCTAGAGAAGGTTGTTCATGAGAGGACGTTGCTTATAAATTGTTGCAGTAGATTTTTTTTTTGCCATATTCATTCGAGGCATCCCATCTTACCTCCTTCTTCACCGTCACCACCCAACATCGTTCTGCACCTCTCACCTGGGCTACAGGTGTTCTTCTGGTCTCTAGGCTCTTTCCCATCATTCAGTCACACACACACTCCTTCCACAATCGTCATTCTCCAGTGGGGCTCTGGCTAAGTAACTACTAACTAAACACCTTGCATGACTTTCCATTGCCTGGTAAGCAAAACACAGGCTTCTTATTTTGACATTTAAAACTCCATAGGATCTGGCCCCACCCTGCATTTTTCAACATTTTAAATTGCCTACACACCATGGACACCACGCGATTTATAGTTCCCTTTCTCTATAAATCCCTAAACACCATATACTTCATTTACAATGAAGCTCCTCCCCTGGTCCATCCCCGCTTTTGGACCTGACCTTCAGGAAGTGTCTTAACTGTCGCCTCCTATTGGAAGCCTACTCAAATGCATCCTGGTGATCTCTTTATGTGCCTGCCTATAGCACTTTGTCCCTCTTTTTGGCCAACATCCCACTTTCCCTCGTATGTCAGGTAATGCTTATCACTTGGATAGGTATGCAGTAGAACACATTTCATTTACTGAACAAATGAATGAATGTTGAATAAATGTGCATCTCTGTCTTATCTCACCTTAGAGTTTGTGAGATCCCTGAGAGGGCAACAGTGTGATGTAGCAGAAAGAGACTGAGCTTTGTGGTTGAAGACCTGGGCTGGAGTCTCTGCTTGGCCGTGGATTAACTGCAGGACCTGGAAACTGCCTAACTTCTTTGTACCTCTCCTCTGTCAATGCTTGTTGAATTCGTGAACTTTTGTTCTAGACTTTTTTTGTTGTTGTTCATATGCATATTCTTTACTCCCTGGAAATGCTGAAAAGCAAAGTGTTGCTTGTCTTACAGATACGGAACATTTTCTTCACGTATAAATCATAGCATGAACTGACACCATGATGTACACCACAGACCTAAGATTTCACTTGAAAAATAATGAGTCAGGCAAGTATTATATGATCACACTGGCATCTACCTCTTTGACAACTAGCTGTGAACAATGGAAAGTATACGCTTGCTTTTAAAGACTATACGTTTTGATAGTTTAACTAATTTGGAGATCCAGTAATAGAAGCGACACAATGTGCTAATCCCAGTGTCTACAATGAGGAATTTTTTGGCAAAAGAAAGAAAGGGAGGGAAAAGTGTTCACAGTGATTTCTCGCATCTGCAATCCTAAATCTAATTTAGTATTAGTGCTTCTGACAGGAAAAGAAATTTCAGGGCAGTTACTCACACTTTTGAAGGTTTTATTTGGTTTAACCTCAGAAATAACTGCAGTGATGGAGCTGAATGCTCTCCGATGTGAGTTTTCTCTCTGAAATAATGGACTCTTGAGTTTCTTCTTTTCCTAAAATCAGGTCTGAGATGCTGTCGAGGCTTCCTGAAGAGTGGCTCTAACTACCTTGTGATGTTAAAACATAAAAAAATAATCCCCCACCCGCTTAGTGGGGGTATTTTTCGGAGAACACGGAAGGAACCGGGAAGCCTCACTGACCATGAGTAGATTTCGGTGTGAGGGACAGTGGGCCTTGTTGCAGCCACGTGTGCCCATCGCCTTGCACTTCCCCTGTGAGCCAGGGCTGCTCTTTGTGCCATGGCCACTGAGTTATGGTGACAGTTCCACCCATGTCTCAGACGCTCTCTGGGAGGCACTTCCATGTTCTTTACAGCACTGTCTCTCTTTTCATGACATTTGTCCTTTACTTTCAAAACTTCCATCTGACCGTTTGTCAAACTACAGTAGTGAACATACAACTGGGAAGTACACACTCATTTTTCTGTTGGGGATGAGATAAATAACCAAACAAAATAGAGTCAATCTTATAACAAACACTACAAGTGTAATATTATGTTATGCCATTGCACAAGCAAAAGAAGAGGTTCTCGTTTTGGTACGGTGTGAAACTGGGCACAGAGCTAAATTCTTTTCGTTGTTTAGTTTTGTTTTTTCCATTATCTAACAGAGTCCTATGAATACTCTGAAAAAAAATCACTAGTATTTGTGTAGTTCTTTATAATTTACAAAAAGCGGTTCCCACAAAAATGTTAACATTTAATAAGCCATCCCTGTACACTTGATGTTATTTTTCTTATTTACGTTTTTCTGATGATGACACTGAGACAGGGAGGTCTCACAAGATAAGTATTAAAAACCATGGGGCACCTAGTAAAGTTACAGTCCTGCCAGCAGTGGTTCTCAAAAACGTCAGGGCTTGGAACTCTACTCTCAGACAAGTGAGGACCTGGGACACTGGACAGGGGCTGCTTTCCAAAGACTGGAGTGGAACTGGTCTGAGGGCTCAGCCCATGGAGTCTGGGAAGATTCGAGACAGGGTTGAGAAGCCCAGCTAAAATCCAGGCAGGGTGTTTCAAACAGGTGTCATTCTGAGGGAGCCAAATGAAGAGGCAGGTGCAGGGAGAAAGCGACAGGACAGAACCTGTGCCCCACACCGGGATTCAAGGGTTTAAATTAAAGATGGGGAATTGGAGCTTAGTGGGAATCTGAGTCACTGGAAAGTAGCCGCAGGTGTGTAGAGTATTCGTAGCCTTGATCTTGGGTTGGGAGAAGCAGACTCAGATGTCAGATCAAGAATTTGGGAACATTGAGTTAAATCTTAAGAATGACAATACCCAGGAGATAAGGAAACTAAACCGAAGAAACATTTGAACACATGCTATGGGTTGAAAATAGAAATATCATTACCTCTAGGAATTCCCAGGCCATATCTTTTTCCCTTCCTTCTTTCTTCTTCTTTAACTTACTTATCTCCCTCTACCCCCATCCTTCCCGCACCACATTTCTTCACTGTGTCTCCATAGCACAACTATTTGGTGCTGTGCTCCAGACTGCGTCGGGCTCTGGGGATGCAAATGTGGCTGAGAAAAGCATTTACAAATCTTTTGTCAAAGAGGAAAACTATGTGACTATCTTCGGATTACTGTTGTCTAAAATTTTTAACTTTTCACTTCAAGTATGTACATTCATGGATTGAAAGTAAAAAGAAAGATTTTGGATACTCATACTGAGTGTCTGTAATTATGTGTGTGTGTGTGCACACACAAAGAAATATATAGCCTACTGATTAGATAAGAAATATATGTTCTTTGAAGTCACAAACTTCATTTTTCATATCTTTCATAACTTTCATACAGCTCATCTCATTTATATAAACACAGCAAGTGGTCAATAAAAACTGATTTATTATCTTTTTGGTTTACTAACTCTAAGCGTTCCCCAAATCTCTGGTCCTGAAAATAATGATTCGTACTTCAGTATTTTAAATACTGAAGCACTCTTCTCATATGATTTCAATAACCCTTTATCAGTCTTCACCTTGTCTTCATCACTTGTTGGCTAGGCACTTAAACAAAACAGGTGGGAGGGTAGTATGGGAGTGGGTTAAGGTAACTGTCTGAGTAATTTATAGAATCCTAAACCCTTTGTTCTGGAAGAAGAAGTGTTTAGAGCTTGAATAATGGAGACTGGTTTCTAGATGGACAACATTTAGCCTAGGTAGCAACATATATTTTTAATTAATATTCTTAATTAATAAACTTTTCCTCTATAGAAAACATGACTATACAAAAATCTGCAATGTTCAAGAAGATGGTGGAGGCATTCATGAAAACAATAAAAGGTTCTAGAGCACCAACCATTCACGTCTCTTTCTTTCCAGAGAATCTATGTGTTAATAGTTCTGAAAGAACTTTGAATAGGATATAGCTATAAATCAGTGAGAGTTATTATTAACATTATTACCATTTAACATTTGCAATTCATCAGCATGTACTTTCTCTAGCTCAAGATACCAATATCCATAGCACTGGATAGATTTAAGATTTATCTTCATGAGCTTGTCACTGAGATTCGAGTACAGTTTATACTCCTGGAAATTACTACCTAATGTCCTAATTATGTATGTCTAATTCATTTGAACTCAGAAATTTCAAAATCCCCTGTGTGCATAGTTTTTCCAAATGATTGCCCACATCAAAATTACACAGGTGAAAGGAGGAATAATTAGCCAAACAAGAAGCCAGATTGGAGGCTCATATCATTTTCAATGCTAATCACTTATCTTGGGAACCCATTCTAGGAAGCTGTCAGGAAGTGGATTTTCAGTACGTGTACACTTGGATGTGGGGCTTCACCAGTGTTCTTGAAGAAGTGAGTGGTAGTCATGATCCCAGGAAATCCCCCCTCAGTGATATGTGGAAACAGTCATTCCTCCAACCTACAGAGAGAGACTCTCACCTGAGATTCTCCAGGGGCTAATTCCAATTAACTGTATCTACTCTCTATTTTATGAAAGAAAAAGCGGCAGCTAAGGGATACTATCCCATTTTACAGATAGGCTCACCGACATTATTTCTCCTAAGGTATAGATTGGGATTAAAAGTGTAACCTAATTCTGAATCTACCTTGTAGGTAATTCACCAATTTAAGTAAGAGATCAGGTAGGACTACAAATAAAGAAAAATGAAAATATCTATAGTGGCAATGAAATGCACAGAGGATCCCCTCACTTTACCTCACCTCCCAAGCAAATATCTGGCTAATAATTATGTCTTGTCTTTTTCTGTGGAGTCAGATTTCTATTAGCCTTACATCAGGGGAAGACCATGGGAGAGGCCTGAGACCAGGTCTGAGAAGATGGACTAGGCCAAGTGGATTCTTCTGGGAAATTGAACAAGGACAGGATGTGTTACAAGATGTCAAATGGTGGAAAAAGGCCATGACAAGCCATGTGCAGGCTGAGGAAGACATTAGTAGGAGAAGACTGGAGCCACCAGCCAATTTGACTCATAGATGGGACATGAAGACCCCTGAGAGAGTGGGAGAGAGAAGTCGTTCCCTAGAGGCTCAGGAACTAGAATTACTGAATCCTGTTCCAGTTCTAGGAGTCTTTTAATGTTCGTTACTATCTTTGTTATTTCTCCAATGTATCTTTACATTAAATTGCTTGTCACCTCCCCAATGTTTTCTCAAGCCACTGTGGGTAAAGTTCTGCTCCTTGTAGTTAAATCAACCAGACATAAACCCCTTTTAGTAAAACAAGCAACACTTCTCCTTCCCTCAAAGAAACAACCAACAACATTCCTGAGCATAGATTACAAATCAGGATTGCACTCATTGCAGGAGAGCAGGAGATGGGATGAAGGAATGAAGAAGGGAAGAAGAGAAGAGATTAATCAATTGAGTTATGGCATTTCTTAGCCATAGTCATCAGGTAAATTTCCTTGCTAATCAAAATTTCTTGGTTAACAGGCAGATTGTCACACACGGCAATGCCCTCCTGCAGTCCCTTGGGGAGCTGGTGTGCTGAGTCAGGGGTTTCTAACAGCCCTACAGAACGTCAATGCATCAAAATGCTTCTGTTGCTTGCTAGAACAACAGATCCTGCCGTGTTGTGGCTCTCCAAAGCGGTAGGAGAGAGAGAGGGATCTCACCTGATAAGATTTCTTGAGAAGAGCTCTGAGCTTATTGTTATGAGGAGGGTATAAGATGAGAAGGAGGAAGGATACAGGGTACTAGAGGTATCCCAGATCTGAAACAGGAAACATCTCTTTGCACCATGAATTTGTACATAGTGATATTTTCCTGCTATGTTTCTGAAATCATCGTCTGGTATTCATGTTCTCATTGCCAAATGATGGATCCTGGGCATTTCAGGTAACAAGCTCCCTGCTGTCTGAGTGGAAGTATTTAAATGCCTGCTGTTTTTCATCATTCAGGTTGTTTCCCCCTATGTCACTCCTGCTAGGGAGCAGGGTTGCCATATGTACAGAGCCACCTGGCTAGCAAAACATGAGAATCATGTTTGGAGTTGGATTTATTTGATGGTGTAATATTCCTAGCAGCTGGGCTTATGCTGGACTTGCTTTGGCAATTCTAGGAGGAAGACATCATCATTATTCTCTGATTTATAGAATATTCACTGAGCTCCAGCCCTGGCTGAAAGGTTGGAGGCCTGTTAGTATGATTAATATTGCCTGGCACCTAGGATAGAATCATAATAAATACTTTGGATGTTAGCTTCAAATCTTAAGAGTCTTTCAGTTTTAAGGAGTGGGTAAGACATTGGGTTCTGAACTGGAGAGGCTTCGGTTTAGATTCAGGCTCCACTTTCATTACTGTCTGGCCTGGAGAAAATCACCTGACTTCTCCAAGTCTCAGTTTCCCCATTTGTAAAATGAGAATAAAGTAGTATCTGTTTCACAGGGTTGTTTTGAGGATAAATGAGGACAAATAAAGTCCTTGGCCTTATGTCTGTTGCACGATGAGCATTCAATAAATATCTGCCCTTTTAGCTTGTGTCAGATACAAGCAACTGGACACTTCTTATCCTTCTCTTGTACCTCCCTTAACCCAGTTTGCAATGCTCACAGTGTTAGATAGCTTGTGGAAAAGATGTAAGACTTGTTTTCTACCTTTTCCTTTAAATATTTTAGGAAACTGAGCTTTGCAAGATTCTCGCCAAATGCAAAACAGTTCAATGGACTATAAATGCTGGTCTTTGTTGGTGGCCTTGCCTTTCAGAAAATACTATAGGCACATGAGACATGAAAGCAATGTGATAATAGTGCTCTGTGTCATAAGTGTCTCATTCGGGGTAATCCTGAGTTTTCTACTGGTGAATTTAATTTTAACAAATTTATTTCATCTGTTGTGTTCCCACTGGCCATGGCCCTAGTTCAATGTCTAGGCACATAAAGGTCATTTGCAGGTGGAAGCTTGTTCTTTTCTCATGTTTTGGGTGTCCTTTAGTAGTTCTGGAAAGATCTTATGGGGGAAGAATAAAGAAGTCATTATATGAAGAAAAGAGGTGGTGTAGATGCAGTGACATAAGAAAGTCCACAAAAGCTTTTTAAAGGGGTAGAGAAAGAAGACAACTGATGAAGAAAAAATATAAAGGAAATTATTTGAGAAATTAGAATATATAAGAATAAAGTTTATATTTGAATTAAACTGTAACAGGAAGTTTTCTGGAGGTTTTAAGAATAGGTATCATAATATTGCCAAGTTTCGTGAAGTATATTTTGAAGATAGCTTGAGTAATCTTTGCCTTCTAGAAGGTCCAAAAAAAGGAGCTCTCTTTCAGGAACTGTTAAGGTTGTGAATATTATGATCAAGGCTTTGTTTCTGAAATTATAATTTAGGGACTATACATTTTTATCTTATTTTTTTCCAAGTAAAGGATTCGTCTGCAAGTTGTGAGAGTCACAAGAATACATAAGCATGTAACTAACCAAAATATTGTTCAACCGCGAAAAAAAACCCAGCGATGATGTTGAAAGGGACTGGGAAGAAAAAGTAAAGATATACATTCATATGTTTCATTTCAAGTACCAAAGTTGAATAGTTGAGCAATTAGCCAGTTCCTTTTATGTTTCTGGAAAAATAAAAAATGAAGGCAGGCTTCATTTTAGTCTCTGCAGTCAAACATAGCCAGATGAAATGTCAAATTAACAGGACCACACTGGCAGCTGTAAACAAGCTAATCCTTTTATTTATTAGAGCAATAGAGCATGCATAATACATTGGACTCCTGTTACCTGTAGAGAATTGCTCAGTGATAGCAAGATAGAGGTAGTCCTAGTGGAAGAACATTTACATGACAGAAAATCTATATGTGTAGGAAAGAAGACATTAGTCTACTAGAAAATTAGGATTGTTACTGAGGAAACTGTTGTTGGCCTGGGCCAGCCAAATTATTCACCATTAAGTAATTACTTAAGATGCAGCAGGTGGCCTTGTAGCCAACTCAACTATTCCAACCTAGAAAACTTCCTAATTATAATTGTTTGGATTAGTAGTTAAGTCGAATGAGGAAGAAAATGAGGTCATAATTAAGGGATCCTGAAGGGAAAACTGTAATAGCCATTTGACAGAATTAGATCAGAGCACTGGAGGTGATAATTTTAAAGAAGTATATATTTTTAGATAAGGAGGAGAGTATAAACAGAGGTAAGTCTTTCAGAAATAGCCATATAATTAATTCATTCCTAAATGCTTATTTCCAATGCATATGAAAATTCAGGATTTAAATCACCTGAGGGGGAAATAGCCTGGTGAATTAATGTCATAAAACGAACGTTTCAGCGGGCCCTAGGTGATGTAGGCTCTTAGAGAACCGACAGCAAGCGTGAGTCCATGAGGAGAGTGGGGAAGTGAAGGTGGGAGGCGAACTTTACAATTCTTGGTCCCCTATCCTCGCCCTTTAAAATATGGCAGCTATGTGGTTGTTGGAGGAACCTCACAGCTAAAGTAATCAACTGGATGGAGATACAGGCAAAAGTTGAGGCCCAATCTAAAGAAACTCACTTATAATTAAAAGCCGATTAAGTCTTTCTATTGTCTATGGAGGACCCCGAAGAGCTCCAAGCTTTGGAAGCAGGATTCCCGATGTGGAAAGGCACAGCTAAGGAAATAAATAAAACTCTTCTGATTCCGCAATAAAGGTAAGATTGTCTCCTCTCATCTATCTGCACATAGCAGGTTTCTGTTTGGACTGCCAAGGCTCTGTCTCTACCCATGCTTGGAAAAAACATTTTCTTGTTTGTGCAATAGATAACCTGTTTCTATCATTCACTTCTCTCAGCTGACCCACAGATATTCCATCCCCACCCCACCCCATTTTACAGATGAGGAAACTGGGACTTATTGGAGTCCCACACTTAATAAGTGGCTAAACTAGGATTTGAAACTGGATCTCTTGATCCTAAAGCTGACGATGTCATCTGCTCCATCTTGCTGCGGCCTCACATCTGTGCAATGTCCCTTTTTGCTGTAGAGTGTAAGTTCTGACTCGTCAGCACCACTGAGCAGGTGGCTGGGTGTATTTGTGGGGTGGGGACCCCTCCTGGCTTCCCTGAAGTCACACACTTTATTCCCTGGATAACAGTTTGGTCCTACCCCTCCTCTACCCAAATTTAAGCACATGATTATAGTGTCATTATCAGGTTTTTAAACTATGTGAGCAAGTGAGGTGCAGCAAAGGATAGCAAAGAAATAGGTTCTCAGTTTCCATTTTATGAGGAGGAAATTGAGAGTTAGAGAGGGAAAAATTCTTGAGAGGTGCAGGTTGTGTCAAACAGAGTTAAGGCAGAAGCCCAGATTCTGGCCTTTTCCATCAGTACTCATTCACCAGACCCTGAAACTACCATCTACTTTATATAAAACCAAAACACTTCATTTGCTAATCTGGAAAACCCTCTTGTTAAGCCCAACGCACCGTGTGGTTAACAAAGAAAATTCCTTTAAAATGGTTTTTTTCTTACCTAGTGTTGCTGGCACCAAGTATAGTTATTTATGTTTTCCATTTGCTACTTGATTTATTTTAGAGACTGACACTTTTACAAGCTGACATCTCAGCATACAGACACTTTTTTTCCTTCACGGAATGCAGCCGATGCTACTTACTTGATGCCATGCCGAGTAAGACCTAGTTAAAGGTTTCTCTTTGTGCTGCAATCTATCACTCCTTTACAGTTCTTCATCTGGAGGAGTGTAAACTGCCTCCTAATTTTGGCATCTGCTACCTGCCTTTCTGGCTGCTCCCTGTTGCTTCCTGATATCACTCTGTCAGGTAGACACTTGAGGATTTCATTGCTACCCAGGAGTGTTGCAAATTCAAAATTATTCAATCGTTTTTTTTTTTAAAACTTCTGTTGGAATAATTATGATGGATGCTTGATCAATAGGAAATTAGGTATTGAAGAAGGAATCGATCCGCTACTGTCAATTGTTTACTTATTTATTTATTCTATTTGAAAAACATTTGTTTGCTTGTAATGAATGCACCAGGAGATTAAGGAAAAGAAAGTACCACTCCCTCAAGGAACTCTCAGTATAGTGAACAACTGCATGATCACCTGTTTGATAAAACTCTGGGATGGGTCACTTTGCTTCCAATTTTTCCCTCCTTGCTGCTGCTTTCTTTTCTTCCGTATCTTTCTTTGAGAGAATAGTGCTGTACAGAGCGCCCTATACTAGAACCCATTCTTCTGACTTTTCTATTTTCCTCTCTAGCATCAAAATATACCTGTTCTATGATATATTGGGCTCTGCTTTCTCCTTTGAGAAGGTTGGACAAATCTGGAAAATAGACCCATGCTAGTGTGTTCATGCTGCACCCTTCCAGGTAACAGATGTTACTTTTGGGCATAGAGTTTTTAAGGTGACAAAGACACATGTAAGGGCATTTGTTAGGTCAGATATTGGTTAGGATGTTTCATCAGAGACTGAAATAATGAATGCTTAAACAAAATAGTAAAATTATTTCTCTCTTATATGAAAGTCTGAGCTGGCAGCTGTTCCAGGGTAGCAGGGTAGCTTTATTCCATGAGGTAGTGCAAGCACCTGGATTTTTTCTCTCATGCTATGTGACTGTCCTCTAGGATGTTGACCTCATCTCCATGGCAGGCTCACTAGCATTATAGTAGGGTCTTGTCGCACAGGGGTTGGGAAGGAAGACATGGATGGTAACCAGTTTCCTTTACTAGCCTGACCCAGAAGTTGCACAAATCACTTTTCCCAAAATTTTATTGGCCATAATTAACTTCAAGGTCACACCTATTTTATTGGAATGCTGGAAAATGTAGTCACTAGCTGGGCAATTACATGCCTAGCTAAAATTCCAGGGGGGATTTTTATTAATGAAAAGAAGGACAGAGAGATTATTGGGGAAAATTAGCCACATCTGCCTTGATGTATGTGTAGAATCTTTCATAAGGGAAGGACCAGGTCTACTATCTCAACTCACAGGTGATTAAAACAGAGAGAAAATGATGAACCTATAGTGTAATTCAGCAGTCCCCAACCTTTCTGACACCAGGGACTGGATTCATGGAAGACAATTTTTCCATGGACAGGCCAGGAGCAGGGGGCGGGTTGCAGAGCTCGGGCAGTGATGTACGGCCCGGTTCCTAACAGGCCACGGACCCCGGTACTGGGCAGCAGCCCTGGGGTTGAGGACTGCAGCACATCATTGCAAATCTAAGTGTTTAAAAACTGATTATGCTTCAATTGGCTGTGGATACATTTCTTCCACTCTTTCCCTAGTGTTTTCTGAGAAGTACCTGGGCACTAATGGCCACTGTTCCAGCTAATACTGGTATATTGACTCTTTAAGGAGTGGTTTTATTTTTTTAAGTGCACCTGGAATGTCTTACTACTCCCTCTACGGCACTTGAATTTATCTGTATGTGTCTGGTCAGCCTCATAGAAGCTATTTTCATTCTAATAATGACCGCTTACACCCCATATGGATCCCATTTTGAACCAGAGTCTTTCTAGTCTAACTTGTTTCAAGTCCATTCAGCTAATGTGTAATGAGTGCCTACTGTGTGTCTGATACAAGAAGTTGTGGTGATATAAAAAGACACTGTCTCTGTTTTTCAGAGTCTCCTAAGGCAGGAGGCGAGACTGACAAATACATAAAAAGCTCTGAATGCAGAGTTGACTGTGATAAATGTTATGCAGGAAATACGAATAAAGTGCTGTAGGAGCATAGGGCCAGAAGGCAATTCTGAATGTGAGCATAAGGAGAGACTTCATGGAAGGTGTAGGATTTAAACTAGGAAAAGGGATGGTATTTCATTTGGCATGTATGGGACAAAAGCTCTTCCTAGCGCATTTGCAACTCTTAAGTAGACTGGTGTTGCTGGAACTTAGTGAGTAAAAGCCAGGGGAGGGGAAGAGAGGACTGTTGTGGGATAAGATTGGAAACGTTAGGTAGATAGTGAGGGATTCTGGGTCTCCTAGGGACAAAAGTGGGTGCTTGGCCCTGCCCAACCCTAATTCTTCATACCTGGGGGAGGAGGAAATACTCTACGAATCTGACAATCAGCACTTGGCATGCCAGCTGCAAAAGAACGCAGAGGACTCTGTAGCCCATGGGCCAAGCAGCATAGGTACCTAGTGACCTAGAACCTACTTGCATAGTTAAGGCTCAAGTCATGTGACTCCCAACTGTCCAGTCAAAGTGATTCCGTGGTGACCTCTGAACCATGACAGAGGTCCCTATCCGGGAACTACAAAATAAGACGCAGACCACAGCCAATCTCTCTCTTTGCCCTTCCTTTTGCTTGCTCTGCTGCAACAATGGGTCCGGTCATCATCTGTGGCTCATGTACCATGCTCTGTAAATCTGTGTCTTGCTGTTGCCCTATAATCCCTGTAATCCTATCTTTTTCTCCTCAATAAACTTCATTTTCCTGCTTGCCTAACTTTGGTGTGACTGGTCATTCTTCGGGCATGAGCTCGCCAAGAACCAACATTTCAGACTAAAATCTGACAGAAACAGTAAGTTTTGGAGTTGAATCATGAGTTCTTTGCAGCTTGTGGGACATCTTGGAATACTGTGTATGAGAGCAGAAGTGTGTGCATGTGTGTGTGTGTGTGAATGTGTGTGTGTGTATTTGGGGAGGGGAGGTCATTGAGACAGAGGGACTGGTTGAAAAGTGATATTACTGGTTTAGGTGAGAGGAATTAAGAGTATAAACTAGGACTCAGGCATAAGTATGGATATTGAACAAAGATAATGAGAATTTGATAACAACCGGCTTTGAGGGTGAGAGAGAGAGAGAGAGTAGGACTGTCAGTTTTCAGGCCTGTACTACTGAGAAGGTGATAGCATTAATCAAGACAAGAAACACAAGTTAATTCATGGATGTAATTGGAGATACTAACAGTTGCTACACCCCAAGTCTATTGTGCAAAGGATATCAAAGGGCTTTGGAAAACAAAGTGCCAAATAAAATGCAAGATGACATTTTAACTTACACATTCTAGTGGACTGTCTGGAATGCTCATCCCTGATGAAGGGGACCGTGGCTGTTTTATTACCCACTGTATCTCCAGTGTTAGGAAGAAGGCCAATGAATTTTAACACAAAAGGTTCCAAAAAGTCCTTTGTTTAACCCAGTATTTTATTTGGCTCTGACACCTTTTGATGAAGATACCCTATAAATATCTCACAGAATATTCTCTAGAATATATTAATACTTGGAGAAACACTGCTTTAGGGTAATACATGATTAAGAGTTAAATGGATAAAAGTCCTATAGACAGAAGGGAATTGGGATATATGTCTGTCTGTCTTTCTGTCTCACAGAACTAAAGGCACTGAGATCTTTGGAAGGATTGTCCCTTGGCAAAGGCACAGCCACAAAGAGGAGTGAATGGCTGACCTCTTCCCCCACACCTGATCACAGGTTTTAAAAGACTAACCATCAATTTTAAAATGTGTCTTTAAAGCTTTAAGTATGGCCCTAGGACTTTACTCTTTAGACTCAAGTTCAAGATGATGGTCACAAGCATGTCCTGGAGGCAATTTTGAGCACTTTAAAAGCTTCATTTAGGTTTCAAATGTTTCTCAGTGCTCCCAGGGTGCTGGAAGGCCAAGAGAGGCTTTCAGAATTCAATAGAAAGTATAATAAAGGAATGGGGCCCAGGACCTAATTATTATTTTTTATATAATACCAGTTCTATTATAGAGGAAATATTATAACACACTCCACACACACACACACACACACACACACACACACACACACACAATGCAGGATTTATATTTTACCTGTTCTGTGGAACTTCTTTTAGGGAAGGGTAATATAGAGAAAAAGAATGTCAATGCATCAAATATCAGTGTTGTTTATTCCTTTGTATGGAGGATTTTTAAAAAGGAAAGAAATATTTTTTCTGGTTTATCACAGTAACATAGCCTCTTATAAAGTAGGCCCTACTGCAGAATCACAAGGCATTTTAGTAATCCTCTGCTTTACATCTGTCAGTCAATATCATAATAACTCTCCCATAGGCACTGTTTTACAATTATCAAGCCTGAAGTCAAAGCCTTGGATGTTTCATGGTTACACTAAAACACATGTTCCATTACTACTTATTTAATAACTAGTGGCCATGCTTGCCTCTTGTCAAAAAAGACCGTTATTTTGTGAATGACTAAAGTGCTAGAAACCCAAGATTTATAAGTCTTGCTCAAAATGCTCATGTGGCTCTTGTCTGATTAAAGGTACCTATCGTTGAACATATTTCATTTACAGTGTAATTCTTGGGTTACCAAGGTAACATTCAGGTTAATCAGCTGTACCACACTTTGCCTAATTGAGGGAGAGCACTTCAGCTCCCACTTCAGTCCCTGAAAGATAGCAATCATTTTCTTTCATTTTTTTTCAATTTGACGTTTGGAGGCTGTTTCAGATGCTCTTGACTTCAGAACCATTTCTCTCTCTGGTGCTGACACATGGCACTATGCCCTCATATCAGCTGTGCTTGAATAGCTTGGTTTTATAAAGGTCCTTTCCCTATTTGTTATATAGAAATAGGATCCCACCGTCATGTACTATTCTCAGGAATTGTAGGAAGATGGTCGAAGCTATAATTTTGTATATATATGTATCAGCACATTGGAATGTGTTTTCTACTTTCTCTTCTTGGCTTTCTGAATGCTTGACCACTTGAATGGCTATGAACAAGAAATTTCATTTGGATCAGGGGGATGAGGAGACTTGGCTGAACTTCTTAAAACTTTTTGGGCAAAGCTGTTGGGCAAAATTTCCAAGTCTTGCCTTAACTCTCTCTTTCTTCTTATTCCATCTCCTTCTGAAAAAGTGCAAAAAGTTAGCCCATCATCCAGCTGCTGATTGCTACACTAAGTTGTCAGGTACTAGTAAGCATTAACTAAAATTAAAAGTGGATAGCAAAGAATAAAGTCTATTCTTGTGCTATCATCATGCCTGTTTTAATTGGTATTAGTAACTGGTATTACATTAGTATAAATAGGGCTAGTATTCCAACAAGGAATAAGGATTCTTCTGTATTTAAGGTGATGGATATCTCAATTATACTCATTTGATATTTACAAATTCTATGAATGTATTAAGTTACAACACATACCTCGAAAATATGTACATCTCTTAGATATCAATAAAACATTGTCAAAGGATTTGAAGAGACATTTCCCTGAAGAGATTATACAAGTGACCAATAAGCACATGAAAAGATGCTCAGCATCACTAATCATTAGGGAAATGCAAATCAAAACCACAATCAGACACGGTCTCCCAACCCATTAGGATGGCTACTATCCAACAAACAGAAAATAACAAGTGTCGGCAAGGATATGCAGAAATGGGAGTCCTTGTGCACTCCTGGTAGAATTGTAAGATGATGCAGCTGCTATGGAAAACAGAGTTACCATATGATCCAGCAATTCCACTTCTGGATATATACCCCAAAGAATTGAAAGCATGGTCTCAAGGAGATATTTGCACACCCATGTTCATAGTGGCATTATTTACAATAACTGAAAGGTGGAAGCAAACCAAGTGTCCATTGACAAATAAATGGATAAGCAAAATGTGGTATATACAGACAATGGAATATTATTAGCCTTAAAAAGGAAGGAAATCCTGTTATATGCTATAACAAAGATGAACCTTGAGGTCATTATGCTAAGTGAAGTAGTCAGTCACAGAAGGACAAATAGGACATGTAATTCTATCTACATGAGGTACGCAGAGTAGTCATTCATAGACAGAAAGTAGAATGGTGGTCACCAGAGTCTGGGTGGAGAGGGAAATAGAGAATTGTTGAATGGGTGTTGAGTTTCAGTTTTGCAAGATGACAAGAGTTCTGGACATTTGTTGCACAACAATATGAATGTACTCAACAGTACTGAATTGCACACTTAAAAAGGGTTAAGATGGTAAGCTTTATGTTATGTGTATTTTACCACAATTTTAAAGAATGCAACACATTTTAAATAAAACATGTGTGTATGATAGATTTTTAAACATGAAGAATTAGTCATCCCAGATTTTATTTTTAAAATATTCTCTTGCAGTCTTTTTCCTTGTATGCATATATTTTTAGAGTTATAATCATAAGATGCTTGCATTGTGAATGGTGCTTTTTCCCTAAACAATTTACCAGAAAAAAAGCTTCTTAATTATAAGTTTGTTATTAATTTTTGAAATGGTGTCATATAAATCCATTTGCATTTAAACATATATGTAGTCTCAAGAAGTATAATAAAAACATATTCACATAGTTTTAGACTAACTTTTTTACACATTAAAGAGCTGTCTATTTTTTTGTTTCACAACTTCTCAAAGGGACGTTTAATACATATTATATGACCAACCATGTCATGCCATGTTTTAGAGAATTTGCTCTGTTCTAAAAGCAATCTGCCATAAACTTGGGCACAGAACAAAGTACAGAGGAATAAAAATGGAAAAGCTTCCATTTTATACCCAAGTATTAATAAGGCAATTATGAATATCCCTGAACAGTAAGATTATGCCTCTGTCTCACCCTCTCCTCCTTTCTCTCTTCCCCTTATAAAAAACTTTTTAATTTAATCGTGAATAGGCAGTTTAGGATGATACCTTTCAGTTATTCAAAGGATAAATTATATATGCTTCCAATTGTCATCATGATTCTAGCAATTATTATGAATTCAAGAATGATTATCTCTTATTTGGCTTAAAATTTGAATCCTCATTTGAATTTAGTATCACCCTTGTATATTTATTGTATTATAAATGATACAGGAGACCAAAACAATCTATTTTATTCTGAAGAGCATAATGTGCTCTGGATTGATTTCTCTATTTGCCAGAATTTGGCTGTTTTCAAATAAAGATTTTTAGCCAGATGTTATCTATGCAACTTTTTCATGTTCTAAGAATTAGCATTCAATCTCCGTTCAGCTGAAACTTAGTTAGCGATGTTGACACCTCTGCATCTTAAAACTGGGATTTCTTTGTGGGACACAATTCCTTTCAATCAACTTAATATCCCATCTTGGTCTCTAAGGAACAATAATTGAGTTTAGGCTAGCTTTAAATAGCGATAAGGACAGGGAACACAGATGGGTATTTCATTGATTAACACTAACCCTGGCCTAAGGCCCCAGTGTCAGGCATTAGATTAGGACATTACGAAGAGAATGACAGAGTTTTGGTACTTTATTCCTCTCAATAACATTCTTTCACATATTAAGTTTATCCCCCCCTAGGTAGCTACTTTATCATGCAGAAGGCCTTAATCCACTGATGTGACTCTCTCTGCTCTCACTTTGATGCAGCCTCTGTTTACAAGAGTAATGCGGCCTGTGTAAGACAAAGTACTTGGGACAAGGACAACTGAATAAGGCTTTTAGATGCACAGTGATCCGACCTAAAAACAAAACAAAACCCACATTGTACACACACACACACAAATCCACAGACACACACGCACACACAAACACCTACAAAACCGAGGCTTTTTTGAAATGAGATATGATGCTTGCATCCTGAAGAATCAGACATTAGGATTTCATCAAGAAGACCCTACGTTACTGATCTCCTTGTTTGGCACTTTATCTTTTCTTCACCTTTGACCTTCCTTTCAGGCTCTCTTCAAGGCATCGTGAACGTAAGCCCTTGTGGTGTTCTTTCAGAAGTAGGATTGCTGCCATCCCCTCTGGCGAATTTAAGCAGCTGCCGGAATCAGTGACAAGGTTGGGTACAGATTTGGTGTCCTGGCTGGGAAAGAGATTATGGGTCAGTCCCCAGTGCTGGGATACAATAGATTCAAGCAGTTCAGGATTTTTTGGATATCCGAAAAAGATTTCATGAAATTTGTAAAGATCTAACAGTGTATTGCAGGTTTCATGTGGTCTAAACAGCTTATACTAAGTAAAACTCTTGGTAGTTAGTAAACGGTGTTTTCATAGCTATGCAGTTTTTCCAAGACTGAACTGACTAGAATAGTTTAATTTCACCAAAGTGTGTGGTTGCTGGATGAAGCAGGCAGCCTCTTGCATTCAGAAGCTTTATCTGCAAAAGCGTATTCTAACTTTAGAGGATCCCCTGTCTTACACTGTGACAACCTACATGTTCACTTTAGTGAATTTAGATGATGGGACGATGTCTTTTTAATTTGTTAGAGCACCAGCAAGTTATAAAGTTAGATACTATAGAAAGTCTGATATATAAATGATACATACGATGACAATATTTTCTCGGCAAGCTGTAAGGTTAGGTACTATATGAAGTCTGCTATATATGAGATATACAATAATATTTTTCCCATAAAAAATACAATACTTTTATTTAGTCTTTTGTCATCATCTCATCTTTCTAAAAGGAAAATCTCAAGAGAAAATCTCCTATGGGATTTACCTAGGGTTAAGAGATTTTTACAATTATATTCTTGTTTATAATGTAATTACAAAGAGATGTGTTATAATTACACACTGAATTTGTAAATTTCTGAAGTTCAAAATACAATCTACCAAAATCTCCAGCATTTCAATGGAAGTGAATTCAATATATTCCTTACAGCCTTTCCCTTTTTTTCTTTCACCTACCTTTCCTGTAATACCTTTTAATAGGAATCCATGATGGCATTAAATAGTGATCCTTCTTTTTTACAGGTAGTAATAAATAAACAAAAAGTTGGAAAGGCCCATTTGTAAAAGATAGAACATTTGGCATCACCAGTGTATGTCCCACATCAGACACTGTCGGCATGGATAGAGAACAAGCCCCTGGCATCGACTTAGTGCCACCATTGCTGTAAGGGACACACACACATTTACCCAGTGCCTGCAAGGTGCACAATTGCTGCCTTAAAGCAAGCTCATTCAATTGCTCAGGACTTACTTAAGGACAGTGGCAGCTTGTAGCTCATCAGAGCTGGTAGTATGTTTTGGAGACAAACAGTGCTGGTTCATACAACTCCTTTCCCAACTAGTTGAAACCCTACTAACTCATTTGTTTGAATTAATTCACTAAAATTCATTGAGAACACGACATTATCGAACAGTACATACTAACCACATTTGGGGCACCAAATCATGAGCTTCCTTCCAAGAACATCACCTATCTGAGACTGATTATATCAGAGAATTATAAAACTTCGAGACATCTTAAAGAGCCTCTGATTTTGTGGTTCCCAAATTTTCATCAGTCAAGACCTCTTTTTATTATTTTATCTCTATGATATCCACACTTTGAAAGATTTGAAAGATTTTCATCCATGAGTCTGGTTTCCATTAGGCTATAAAATAAATGCAAATAATTCAGGAATAGTAATCTATTTGGGGGAAATTCCTAAAGATTTATATGGCCTCAGTTTGGGAACCTATGATCTCATGTGACCCTGTTATATCAATGAAGGATCCGAGCTTACCGGACTTCCTCCCTGCCCACCTCCCGCCCCCCCCGCCCCCCTCCCCTGCAGATCATAGAGTTAGTTCGAAGCAGATTTAAAACCAGGTTCTGGGTAGAAGGGAATTGCCTAGCAAGTCTAATCAGTTTTTCAGAGAACAAGTGAAAGTGTGGCAATAGTTCTTCACTTCTGGAGTAGCGGAATCCGTCTGAAGGAAATGTGTTTTCATATACAATTAATCTTTCCTTTTAAATGGTGTTGGGAAACTCCTAATGACTAAATTCTCACACCAACAATTACAACAAACAAAAGCATTATGGGCTACAGCCTCTCTGTGACACTTTCACATGACTTTCATCATTATGAAGATTGGCTTTTATGATATTCATATGAGTTTGACCTGAGCCAACAAAAGCCAGGGAAATCGATTAGAGAGGAAAATTCAGCCTTAAATCTTATGTTCCCTTGGGGGCCGCCTATAGCCTCTGGGCAGCCAGGAGCTTGTATGTGGCTCATCTGTGACACGATTCTGAAATAAAATGAGGCGGATGCTGAAGCTCAATCCTTAAAAAAAAAAAAAAAAAGTGTCCCTTTGGTCCATTCAAGTTACCACCTAAGCTTGGGCTTTCATGCCCTTTAAGTCCTGAATGAAAACTATAATGAGGCAAAAATCTGATATGGAAAATGAGGCAGTTGGCCTGAATTCCTTAGTTAGATTTTTTTTTTTTTTTTAAGTAATAATTTGCTCATCTCGTGCTGGTGGGTTTGGTCTCTTGCATTCTCCGGCAGTCAAGGAAAAGTTAGCTCAAGTTTTGTTCCCTCTGCCATTAACAGATGGCATGCAGATCTAAGCATAAGCTGTGGCTCCCGGGCCACAGGCAAAGGGTGAGGGCCGCTCCCCTGTGGACACCCTCAAAAGGCCCTAAGCTTGAGTAGCACAAATGAAAAGGTCTAGTGCTGGTGTTAATTACGCAGAAACCACACAGAAAGTGCTGGCTGTTACTGAGTGGAGAGGTTGGGCATCTCTTCTTCCCCAGATAAAAGGCTCGATATGAAAACATTTTGCAGAGGACAATGAAGTGAAGATTAGCATAATCTTCTGCAGTATCCTCAGTAAGCTATCCATGAGTGAGTTGCTTTTTTCTCTTTCCTTCGGCTCTAATGTCTGGATTTAAGGAATGGTATTGTTAAGAGTAGGCTTTGTCCTTGGAGCCTGACAGTTGTGTTTTTCCCGCCTTCATGTGATCATCCCAGTCGCTAGTCTCCTGTGCATGGGGGAGGCAGACAATGGAGGGAGAAATGAAGTGTCAGTTCATTGACAAAACCCCTCCGTGCTATGTTATTCTTAATCCAGACTCTTCAGGGTTTTTCTTCTCTTTTCTTTCTTTCTTTTTTCTTTTAAACATTCTCTCACCCATGCTCTCTGTTTGAATAGGGGAAAGTCCCTCTAATATCATCCTGAGGAAAGCGTAGAGCAAGTAACACTGGACTTGGCGGTTTAGACGGCTTTAAATAAAAAAAAAAAAATTCAAATTGTGTTGTTTTCTCTGTACTGCAATCAAAACATAAAACTGCCATTCTTACATTTTATAACAAAATGGGAGTAGCTGTTCAAATGGTTATTCAGATGTATGCAACTAAAAGCCTTGAGTGTGGAGGTTTTTCATGAGAAGAATTTAACCACTTGCACAATGCAGCTTAATGCGGTTCTCTCGGGGGCTGGTCTGGTGGCTAATGCACTAGTTTGTTGGCCACTTTGATCCTGGCTGCCCTGTTTTAAGTCTTGCTATGACTGGTTAAGCTAGTGCTCTGTAACCCCGGGGATAACTTGAGGGTTCTGAAAGTCATGAGACACGGTCCCCAAGATCAAAATGTAAAAATAGGTCTGGGGTCAGGGAACTCAACAGGCCCCCGGAAGCTCTTCACTTTTACAGCTGGAGATGGTCTCTTATGTATTTAGAATTCGTCATTAGGATTCTGACAAAGAAGTGCAGTATGGGATTGCTGCAGGGCAGGCTCTTTGAATCTTGTTTCTGATAAAAAAAAAAAAACCCAATTTCTGGCTGCTGACAGGAGACAAGGCGAGTACAAGGAGCGCATTAAAAAGCAGCGTATGTCTATTGATGGCTGTAGAAGGGTTAGAATGGACGAGTTTTGAATTTGGGTGAAAATCCCACAGTTTATTTGTTATACCAGATGAATCCGGGGATTCACTGGTGGTTTTAAAAGCCTGGAGAGCCTTTAGTATGTATATCTTAAAAGCCTGTGTTAATTTGTGGACCTTTTCCAGATTCTGCCATGTTATTTTTGACATGGACTCCATTCTGGACCCAGATGGCCTGCTTGTTGTACTAGCCAGGTCGCATGCAAACTTGGTGTTTACCTCATCAGATTTGTGTAAGATTTTCTTTCTTAATATGAATAACTTGACTTCCTCTGACTTTCTTTCATAAAGGTAGCTCGTGCTGCTCCAGTCTGTAATTCAAACCAAGATCAGCCATTTGATGCAGCCAAGATCATCTGGGTTTGAATCAGTGGTCTGAAGTTGCCAGGTTGCCATGGTATGACATTGAAGAAGAAAGAAACTTTACATGTCACCTGATAGTTATCATACTGTGATACCAAACTATGACTGAGAGACAAAGGCCAAACCAATTACTCCACCATGAGATTCAGTGATTTCTGTGGTAGAGTGGAAGGAGCACTTGAAGTGGAGCCTGACTCACCTGGCGAGTCCCAGCTATGTGTCTTAGTGGCTTGATGACTGACCTATGACCATCGTTCCATGTCTGCGCAATGGTCATCTCAGTGGCAGCTCCATAGTTCTTTGAGAGGATTAAAGGAGATCGTGTATTTTAGAGCAATTTGAAAACTGTAAATCTCTATACCCATGTACAGTGGTATTAAGATACTTTTAAAAAGTTTCCCATTAAACATTTATTCACTGAGAGAACATTTATTGAACACTGACTGCATACCAGAGTACGGGCCTTGGGGGGTTACAAAGACCAATAAGACACAGTTCCTGCCCTCAAGGCAGTCACAATCTCATAGGAGGTAGAAAAAACAAACAAACAAAAAACCCTTGCAACGGAGACTACTGTAAGTTTAAAGAACTCTGTCCCTTCCAACAAGTATTGGTAGAGAACCTACTATGCACACTGCATTGTGCTCAGTATTTTGGTGGTGGTAGTGAATTACTGGGAAGTATGATAATCTGTTTGGGAAGATAAGACATATAATGAACTCTCCTACCCACTAATACAAAGCAGTGAAGGATAAGTTCCAAATGAACAAAGTGCATAATAAATGCAAAGGAGATATCCATAATTCCTAGAGAAGATAGGATTTGAGTTGGCTAAGTATGAGAACACTTTGAAGTTTCATAAGACTTCATTTTATCTCCTTAAGGCATTTAGCTCTGTCTACTGTGTACCATAGTAATAACTGTTGTCATTATAACTGTTCCTAGTAAGCTCCTGAGAGCAGGTTCTTATTTTATTCATTTTTTTTTATCTTCCATGATACTTAGCAAACGCCTAGCGTAGAGTAGGATCTCCAATAACATTTGTTCAATGAATGAATATGGGGTAATTTAATAGCATAGTATAGGGATACTGGAGACTGTTTCCATTTGTGTACGCCCAAATCATTATTCTGGTTCACCTCTGTATTCCTCAATGTATCCAGTGGTTTTGAATGAGTAAGTACATGAATTTTGAATGAACACATCTGCAATGTCTTTTTCTTCCCAGCCCAGCCAAATGGCTTGCCCATACCATATTCTACATCTTTTGAAATCCCACTTCCTCAGTGAAACCTTTGCTCCTGGATTCCCTAATCCAGTAATGCTCACATCCCTCTCTCCCCCTCCTGCCTCAGTCCCCGTAGAAAAACAAGAAGGACCAAGTTCGGCTGCTTTTTCTGCTTTCCAGTTCTCAAGGAAAATTCTTCCAAGGTTATTGTCTTTGACCTCAATCCCAATAACCCACTTTCCTAGTTCCAGCTCTAAAATTCTTTAATAATTGACTTGCTTTACTTAACTTGATAGTTTTATAGTGGGCTAATGTCTCCATCTTGGAGCTTTTTATATACACAATGTGTTGTCTGGAGATTCTAAGTTCCTAGAAGGCAGTCATTGGGTCCATGCAATTTACTTGTGAAAATATTATCCCAGTGCTTAATGCAGCTAGAAACTTAAAAAATGTTCTTTGATAATTAAATGAGTCATTTAATAATTCTTCCTGAATGCTTTTGAGAATGTTAAACTAATGACATTGCTGTAGCTTGAAAAGTTTGATATTTTTGTCTGGTTCTTCTTTTGCTTAAAACATACTATGGCATTGACAGTATAAAAAGTTAATACTATGATATTCTTTTCAAGTACTTTATCTATGAATGGGAAATTGCTGGATTATTTAAGGTGTGGATGGCATGCTAATAGGGTAGTATCTTTTAGAACTATGTTGGAATGGTTTGTTGAGATGGTTTGTTATTCCCCTGTTTGTTTACTCCTTCAGGTTACTCCACATGACCAAGCTAAAACAGAATGACAGGCTGAGAATGACTAATGTAAACAACTCATGCCAGTCAGTGGCCTGCAGTGGTTGTTCACTTGGAACTCAGTAAACACTTTTGTTTGAGTGCCACTGCTCTGCTCTAACAATGTCCGCTCCATCTCAGCCTTTGCTACCCCAACAATATAAAAATGTCTTTCTTTGTATTTCTGTTCTCTTGTGTCTAGGACATTGTATTCTATCAGGTTTTATTTTGTTTTCTAAAAATTCTAAGTTGCCAGTAACATATGTTAATATGGATGGTAAATAATGATTGAGGTCTGAAACAGTGAACATCTTTGGAGGAGGCGGGAAACAAATATCTAACTAAAGTGCTTCCAAATTCCCTGACTGGTTTTAGAACTACATGAAGCTGGGATGGAACCCCTGGGAAGTGTTCTGTAATATCAGGCTTGGCCTTATAGACTTACTTCTGGGCATGTGGAAAGCAGTCTTGAGGTCTAGATAGGACGGCAGGGTGACGTTCGATTGTGAGAAAGAAAGGCAGAGTTGAGCACTGGGAAAGGAAAAGCGAAAAGAAATAATACTTCAAAAAGAGGACTATAGGAGAATACTTACATATTTATAAAGAATCTTCATGGACTCATTGACATGGGTGGCTAAGAATGTAGAGCACCTATTGGACACTGTGGGGCTGCAGTTCTTGGCCTGCAAGCAATGGGGACTGGACCACAGGAATTTTGATACTATTGAAAAGAAGCAAAAGCCAGCAGGGTCAAAACAACACCCTTTAATAGTTTATAAGCAATTTCTACTTATCTGGTTTGGGTAGTGTGGAAATCTAGCTTTGAAGGGCTGCTCAGGGCAAGGACGGTATAAACTTGTGCGCATTGTCAGCGGTGCCTTTGCCACACGCTGTCTTTTGGGATTAAGTTTTGCCATACATTATCCGTTGGGGTTAAGTTTGTCACTCAAAATGTGGGTGAGTTTATTAACTTCATTGAATTAAGGGATTCTAAAGTAAATTGATGGTGGCAATGGAGTATGTTTTTAAGAATTTTAATGAAGAACCTAAATAATATGCTAACTTTAAAAAGACTTACAGGCTTTTTAGGTGAATTGGATGAGTAGTTAGTTCAAAACATTGACCTCTGAGGGCAGGGGCTGCCCTTCATGTTTGTACTCTAAGCATGGAGCCCATGCCAGCATGAAGAAGGTACCCAATACATGCCCAATGTCATATTAAATTTGTCCACTTTGACTTTAACAAAAAAATACTCAGAGGAAAAGTGATCTGACTACCCATCTGACCTACAGTCATTTGCTTTGGTGAACAAGCATTAGTCAGTGATTATTAATTAGCATTTGAACAATTTGGAGCTCATGGCCAGTGAGGATGGAAGACGTAGTTGTCTGTGATCAGAGGCTCCTCTGCCCTATTGTTTGAACTTCTCACCTTTAAGTCCATGCCTTTGAGTTAAGGTATAGATTTTAGAAAGCTTTTGTTAATATGCACATGTACCTAAATTGGGGAATAACTTAACCTGTGTATATTTTGTATTAATACATGAAAATGCCTTGGCATTTTTTCAAATTAAGTAACAGAGAGCAACTCCTTGAGTGAGCAGGATCCAGAACAGATAGGTTTTGTTGGAGGCTATGGATGAGGGAAGGAGGCTTATAAATAAAATGTAAGGTACCACCTACCTTGTAAGGCACCACATAAGGCAACCAGGGTACCGAACTGGACAGCAAAAAGAGTAAGCTTTGAATAGTACGTACCTCAGACTCTGTTTTCTCTTTTTGATGCTGTGCAACTGTGATGTTGGCCTTGAGTTCTTGATGTTGACATGAGTTCTCAGAATCTAACAGGATTGTCCCTAATAACCCACAACTTTTGATCTTGTTTTTATAAAATTTAATAATTTTGGCTTTTTGGATGGAGTAAGAATGGATGAGTCAGACCAGTGGCCAGTAAACACTACTCCAGTCGAATCGATTGTGTGTTGTTCTCAGTAACTATATGTCTTTTTGTTTTGGTGAAATATAATGGAAAAAAGCTGTTATAACACCTATTACAATATTTCCAGAGTGACCCAGCAGGAGGAAAAACATTCATGAGAGAAAGATTGGTATGTAGAGATAAAATAGCTGGGTCTAAGAAGGGTTGTGGAAAAATGGGGGAACAGGAGCTAAATATATCAATTACATGAAAATCATAGTGCCTCTATTGGACTTTGGGTTTCCTACCCTTGATGAATTGTCAGCAGTTAGTGGCCCATCAACCTGTGCAAGCAGACAGCAAGGGAGAATATGGGTTGAGCCTGACACACGGACAGTTGTGACAGTATATTCTCTGAAGATTTAAAGAATTTTGAAGAGTGACTGGAGTGCTGAAATCTGAAAGATTCTGTTTTCTCCCAACTCACACTGCTCTTGAGGTCTAATGGACTTATATGCCAAAATTAAAAGAGAATACTTCCTCTGCCACAGATTGCTTTACCTATGGATGAGTAGAGGTGGGAGTCTTGTGCACAAGTGTTCATTGAGCATTTCTGCAGCTCTGTGTTATAAGGAAAGGCGGATGTTCACTGCTCCCAAGTTAAGGTGGTGTGATATCAGGGAAAGAGCAACAGATCTGGGGCCTAAGACGGGTTTAGGTTCTCAGCTCTCCACTTAATGAATACTGTTGCATAAGTAAAATCTCCAGCCTCAATGCCCTCATCTGTGAAATCAAGAGAGTTCTAAATGACATATCTACCTCAATGGGCCATTATGGAGATGAAATGAGATAGTGCATAAGAATGTGATGAAATATCATATTGCTATAAAATTATTTGTAAGACTGATGCACATGAAACAAAAAACTAATACTTTTTATGCAGTGTATATAATTAAAAATTTAATGTAGTTGAATACTCTTATAAGTGCAGAAGGAGATCAGAATAGGGAGAAATTGGTGTGGATTGCAGTGGCCACTGAAGTTTTTGGTTGATTCCATTGTGCTACCTGCACTTTTTCATTCCTCATCTTTCTGAATGTCTTCTTACCCTTGAACAAAGCAGACTTAGTTAGCTCTGGCTGCCTTTGTTCCCTGACAGTAGTTAAAGCTTCAATTAGGTTGGTATCCACTGAAAGTTGACATACCCATTTCTTTTACGTATTTGTACAGACATAGAAGCAAGTCTGTATTTGGGTTGTGTTTTGGCAGGGTTTGAAGTCATGTTCAAAGATCTAAAAAAAGTTGAATGACTGAGGACACAGCCTAGAATTCTAACCTTCAGTTTATGCGCAAAATCAAAAACATGCAAAGTTTGTGGTATCTGAGCTTCATCTGATCATTCGTACATGAAAGTATAAAAAGAAGGCCCAGAAATAGGAGTCTTGTCAGTTTGAATGTTAGTTAAATAAGTACATAAGATAAACAGTTCATGGAAGGTTATGCAGCTGAATTTTCAATCAGAATGTGCATGAGACTATTGCACTACCATTTCCTGGTAATCAGAGCCTATTGGATTTGTTCCTTATCCTACTTATGTAGACAGGTTGTGAGTTTTAATGCTGTAAGCTTTAATATGCCCATGTTTTCCTCCTTCTGAAACACTGTTAGCTCTGCCAACTCAAAATTCACCTTCCCCCAACTTAACATTGCTTAAGAAGTAGTTAACAACACCTAAAGTCAGCCATCCCTCCACTCCCTTGATATTGTCTCTGTGACGAGTTTTCCTCCTTGAATGCTGGAATTGGGTGAATTTCTTAGACACTTCTTGTCTTCTTAGGAAGAAGAGAGGTTAAATCCTGAAGCGAAGGTTCCTAATGGGCATGGAGTGAGAAAGGAAGCTGGACAATGGGGCATTATGGACTGAATGTGGGAGTCCTCAGAATTTTCCTAAACAGCAGTTTGTGAACCTGTCTTATGCTCTCCACAGTAAGGGCAGGGTCCTGACTTCAATAGTGTCCTTAAGTTCACTGATTTTCAGACAGCAGGCACTCTGCAAATGTTTGTGGAGCAGGGCAATATGTGTAGTGGGTAAAAGCAAGGGCTTGAGAGTCAAACAGAGCTGGGTTTGAATCCTGTTTCTGCCATTTGCTTGTTGCATGACTCTAGGAAAGTCATTTTGCCTCTGTGATTTTATCATTTCTATTTTATAGAGGAGGCAACTTAAGACCTACCATTTATGGTTGTTGTGAGAGATAAATACTGACATTGGTAAAGGGATTTGGAGAATCACTGCTTGTCAGAATCAGCACTCAATAAATGGCAACTTATCACCATCATAGTCATTAATGAATGGATAATTCTAGCCTGCTGCATTTTCTCAGTCTTAATTTGAGCTCTTCACCATCGTCCTGCCAATGTTATCTCCAGGAACTCCATTCCCTGGGAATGAGTCTGTGCCGATTTCAAAGGGCACTAACTTCGGTCTTACTGATTCTGACAGCTGCCTTGTTCAGTTAAATCCTTTTCCCTACCTCTGGCTGTTCCACTCTTGTATAGTCATTTGTGTCTGTTGTTTTTTTTTTTTCCACTCAGCATAATGGTTTAAAAATTTTTTTGTTGATATATAATATTTGGCATATTTATGGGGTACATGTGATATTTTGTTACATGCATAGAATGTATAATGACTGAGTCAGGATACTTAGGATATCCATCATGTGGAATATTTATCTTTTCTGTATGTTGGGAACATTTCAAGTCATCTCTTCTAGCTATTTTGAAATATACAATACATTGTTGTTAACTATAGTCACCCTATTCTGTTATCAAACATCGAAACTTATTCCTTCTATCTAACTGCATTTTTGTAGCCATTAACCAACCTCTCTTCATCTCCGTAAGCCCCGTACACACCTACACCCTTCCCAGCCTCTGTTAACTAACATTCTACTCTCTGACTCCATAAGATCCACTTTTATTTTAGCTCCCACATATGAGCGAGAACAGGTGACATTTGTCTTTCTGTGCTTGACTTACTTTACTTAACATCATGACTCCAGTTTTATTCACATTGCCACAAAGGACATGATTTCATTCTTTTTTATGACTGAATAGTATTCCATTGTGTATATAGCACATTTTCTTTATGCATTTGTCCACTGATGGACACATAAGTTGATTCCATGTCTCTCATTGTGTATATAGCACATTTTCTTTATGCATTTGTCCACTGATGGACACATAAGTTGATTCCATGTCTCTGCTGTTGTGACTGGTGCTGCAGTAAACGTGGGAGTGCAGATATCGTTTGACATACAGATTTCTTTTCCTTTGGATAAATAGCCAGTAGTGGAATTGCTGGATCATATAGTAGTTCTGTTTTTACTTTTTTGAGAAATCGCCATACTGTTTTGCATAATGGCTGTACTAATTTACATTCCCACCAACAACGTATATGAGTTTCCTTTTCTCCACATTCTCACCAGCATCTGTTACTTTTTGTTTTTTTGATAATAACCATTCTAACTGTAGTAAGATTATGTCTCTTGGTTTTGATTTTCATTTCCCTGATGAGTGATATTTGAGCATTTTTTCATATACAAATTGGCCATTTGTATGTCCTCTTTTGAGAAATGTCTATTCAGATTCTTTGCCCACTCTTTAATGGGATTTTTTTTTCTGTTGACTTATTCGAGTTCCTTATACATTAGTCCCTTGTCGGATAAGTAGTTTGCAAATATTTTCTCCCATTCAACAGGTTGTGTCTTCACTCTGTTGAATATTTCTTTTGTTGTGCAGAAGTATTTTAGTTTAATATAGTCCAGTGTTTGTATTTTCATTTTTGTTGTGTGTGCTTTTGGGATCTTAGCTATGAAGTCTTCCCCCAAATCAATGTCCTGAAGTGTTTCCCCCAAGTTTTCTACTAGTAGTGTTATAGTTTCAGGTCTTACATTTAAGTCTTTAATCCACCTTGAGTTGAATTTTTGTATACGGCGAGAAATAGGGGCCTAGTTTTATTCTTCAGCATATAGATATTTAGTTTTCCCACACTATTTATTGAAAGGGTGCTCTTTTCCCATTGTGTGTTCTTAGCACCTTTGTCGAAAATTAGTCACCTATAAATCCACAAACTTATTTCTGGATTCTCTATTCTATTCCATTAGTCTATGTGTCTGTTTTTATACCAATACCATGTTGTTTTGGTTATTATAGTTTTGCAATATATTTTGAAGTCTGGTAGTGTGATGCCTCAAACTTTATCCTTTTTGCTTTGGTTATTTGGGCTGTTTTTTGGTTGCATATGGTTGCATATTAGGATTTTTTTTTTCTATTTCTGTTAAGCATGTCATTGGTATTTTGATAGGGATTGCATTGAATTTATAGATTGCTTTGGGTAAATATAAGATCATGTCACCTGCAAAAAGGGACAATTTGGCTTCCTCTTTTCCAATTTGGATGCCTTTTACTTCTTTCTCTTACTTGATTGCTCTGTCTAGGACTTCCAGTACTACGTTGAATAGGAGTGATAAAAGTGGGCATCCTTGTTTAGTTCCAGTTCTTAGAGGAAAGGCTTTCAATTTTTTCCAATTTGGTGTGATGTTAACTGTGGGTTTGTCATATAAGGTCTTTATTATTATGTTGAGGTATGTTCCTACTATGCCTCGTTTGTTGAGAATTTATATCATGAAAGGATATTGAGCTTTATCAAATGCTTTTTCTTTGTCAGTTGAGATTATCATATGATTTTTGTCCTTCATTCTGTTGATGTGATATATCATGTTTATTTAACTCAGTATTATGTTTTTGAGGTTCATCCATGTTCTTATATTTAACAGTAGAATTGTTCATTCTTTTTCATTATTGAGTAGTATTCCATTCTGTGGATACATCACATTTTGTTTATCCATTCCCCAATTTTGCTGGACATTTGAGTTGTTTCTAGTTTTTGCCTATTATAAATAATGCTACTATGGACATTCACATAGAAAGCTTTATGTGGACATACATTTCAATTTCTCTTTGGTAGATGCCAACGAATGGAATTGCTGGATCCTATGGTAGATTTACGTTTAACTTAAAAAAAAAAAAAACAACCTGACAAATTGTTTTCCAAAGTAGCCGTACCATTTTATATTCCCAGCATCAAAGTATGGGGTTCCAGATTCTTCACATCCTTGCTAACATTTGGCAATGTCACACTTTTGGACTATAGCCATTCTAATGGATGTATAGTGGTATCTCATTGTGGTTTTAATTGGTATTTGCCTAATGACTAATGATTTTGAACATCTTTTCATGTGCTTATTTGTCATTCGTGTATCTCCTTTAGTGAAATGTCTATTCAAATCTTTTTCCCATTTTAAAATGGATTATTTTTGTCTTTTTGTTATTGAGTTGTTAAAGTTCTTTATATATACCAGGTGAAAGTCCTTTATCAGCTATAGCTGTTGCAAATATTATCTGCCTGTCTGTACCTTGAATTTTCATTTCATTAATGGTGTTCTTAGGAGAGCAAAAGTTTTCAATTTTGATAATGTCTAATTTATCAATTTTTTCTTGAATGCATTTTGCTTTTAGTATTATATTTATGAAAGCTTTGCCTACCTCAAGTCACAAAGATGTGCTCCTATGTTTTCTTTATGAAGTTTTAGTTTTAATTTTTATGTTTAGATCTACAATACATTTTAAATTGCTTTTGGTGTATGTTGTGAGGTTAAAGTGTAAGTTCTATGTCTCTTCCTCCTTCTCCTCCTTTTTGTTTTCAAAAAGATAAAAGTTCTTTTATGCATACGGATAGCCAATTGTTCTAGCACTATTTTTTGATACGACTGTCTCTTCCCTATTGGATAGTCTTGTTGACCATAGATGTGAAGGTCTATATCTGGACTCCATTCTTTTCTATTGATCTGTATGTCTATCATTATGCCAATACCACATTGTCTTGATTACTATAACTTTATAAGAAGTTTTGAAATCAGATAGTGTAAGTCCTCTAACTTTGTTCTGCTTGTTCAAAGTTGTGTCTGATCTTTGTTCTTTGTATTTCTTTCTAAATCAAGATTGTCAATTTCTATAAAAGTTCCTGTTGGCATTTAGATTAGAATTACATAAATTTATAGATTAATTTGGAGAAAATTCCCATCTTAGCAATATTGAGTGTTCCAATCCATGAAAATGGTATATCTCTTCATTTGTTTAGACCTATTAAAATTTCTTATAGCAATATTTTTCAGTTTTCAGAAGTTCCACTTCTTTTGTTAAATATATTCCTAAATATTTTATTCTTTTTGATGCTGTTGTGAATGAAGTTGTATTAAGTTTTAAAATTATAATTATCTGTTATATAGGACATACTTATTTTTTTGTATATTGTTCTCATATCCTGTGACCTTGAAAAACTTGCTGATTAGCTCAAGTAGATTTTTAAAATAAGTTCCTTATGATTTTCTATACAAAAATCACATCATCCCTGAAAAAAGATCATTTTCCTTCTTTCATTCCAATGAGAGTTTTAATTTCCTTTTCTTGCCTGACTGCACTGGTTAGAACATTCAGTACAATTTTAATAGAAATGGTGAGAGTAAACATTCTACCTTGTTCCTGATCTTAGAGGGGAAAGCATTCATTCTTTCACCATTAAGTGTGATTTAACTGTAGGTTTTTCATGGATTCCTTTTGTAGGGTTATGGAAGTATTCTTCTTATAGTTTTTTTTAAGTATTTTTTTTCCCTTTTTATCATGAAGGGGTTTGAGTTTTGTCAAATACTTTTTCTGAGTCAATTGAAATAATCATGTGTTTTTTGTTCTTTATTTTATTAATATGATGTATTACATTAATTAATCTTTGGATTTTAAACCTTTTCTTGGAAGAATTCTACTTCTTCTACTTAGTCATAGTGTATAACCTTTTTTATGTGTTACTAGATTTGATGTGCTATTGTGATTTTTCTGAAGAATTTTTGCATCTATATTCATGAGGGATATTGGTCTGTAGTTTATTATTATTGTGATGTTTTTGTCTGGCTTTGGTATTAGGGCAATATTAGCCTTATAAAACAAGTCGAGATGTTCCTCATCTATTTTCTGAAAGGATTGATATTATTTCTTCCTTAAATGATTTTAGAACTTAACCAGTGAAATCTTCTGGACTTTTGCATGGGGGTAGGGGTTGAGTGAAGTTTTTTAAATTTCTTAGTCATGTTCTTTGTTTGATATGTGTGGATTCAGACATCCTATTTTTTTCAAGACAGTTTTGGTAATTTATATTCTTCTAGGAATTTGTCTATTTCATCTAGGTTGTCTAATTTGTTGGAATAAAGTTGTTCTCCTATAATCCTTTTGTTTCTGTGATGTCTGTATTGTTTTCCCCTTGTTCATTCCTGATTTTAGTATTTGTGTCTTCTGTCTTATTTTTCTGGTGAGTCTAGCTAAAGGTTTATCAATTTTGTTGATATTTTTCAAAGAACCAAATTTTGGTTTAATTGGTTTTTTCTTCTCTTTCCTATTTTATTAATTTCTTCTCTGATAATTAATATTTCCCTTCTTTTCTGTGATTTCATTTACTGTCTGTTGCTATTTCTTTTCAACCCAAAAGACTTCCTTTAGTATTTCTTACAGGATAGATCTGCTAGCAATAAATTCTCTCAGCTTTGTTTACCTTGGAGTGTCTTTATGTTGTTATCATTTCGAAGGATAGTTTCATTGAATACAAAATTATTGGTTGAATTTTTTTCCCTTTCAGGAATTTGAATATGTTATTCTAATGCCTCCTGGCCTACATTGTTTCTAATGAGAAGTGTGCTATTAATTGAATTGTTGTTCCCTTGTACATAATAAGTTGTTTTTATTTTACTGCTTTTAAGATTTTCTCATTTTCTTTGATTTTCAGTAGTTTGAGTATGATGTCTCTAAGTGCATATCTCTTTGTATTCTTCCTATTTGGAACTTGTTGAGTTTCTTAAATATGTAGATTAATGTTTTCCTAGAAATCTGGAGATTTTTTAGGTATTATTTCTTCACTTCTTTTCTGTCTTCTCTCTTTCTAGACCTCCCATTACTCATATATTGATAAGCTTGATGTTGTTCCACAAATCTCTAAAACTCTGTTCATTTTTCTTTAAGCTTTGAACAGAACAGAGAAGTTCTTTGGATTGTATAGTTTCTATTGATCTGTCTTTGAGTTTTGTGATTCTTTCTTCGGCCATCTCAAATCTGCTACTGAGCTTATTTAATGAATTTTTCATTTCAGTTATTATACTTTTCAACTCTAGAATTTTTATTTGGTTCTTTTTTACAGTTTTTACTTCTCTATTGAGATTCTATATTTGTTGAGTCATTGTTATTATATTTTACTTTAATTTTGTGAGCACAGTTACTTTAAATTCTTTGAATATATTTAGAACAGCTACTTTGAAGACTTTGTCAGAATCCTTTGTCAAGGATTTTATTTCCTCTTTGACATTTATGAACAGTAAACTGCAGCCTATTTCTTCTTCTTGTTCTAAACATAACTATAAAAGTTTACTTTGTTAACATTATCATTTTCCAAGCTTCTCTTTAGGCATTTAAGTTTTTAATATCATTTTTACTAAACAGATCCATTCTTGCCTTCATCCCAGTCTATGTGTCTTCTCCCCCTATCTTTTAAAAATCTGATTTCACTAAAGAGTTCCCTATGTAGCTCATATAGCCTATATCCAAAAGGACTTCTTATTTTGCAAGAAACAAACAACCCAACTCAAATTTATTTAAACAATAAGGCAAATTTATTCACTTATGTAAGTAACATGTATTGGTAAAGCTTCAGGTGCAGCTTCAAACTAGGACTTAGTTTCTCTCTCTTTACATCTCAGTTCTATTTCCTTCATGCTATTCCCCAGTCTCAAGAAAGCTTCCCCTTTATAGTTGGAATATGGTTTCCAGTAAATTCTAACTCTACATCTTCCTTTTTCGTGTAGTTATTTATATAGAGGAGAGAAAAAGTTTCTTCTGATATCTTTGCAGAAAAATAAAGAAGATTTTCTTGGACAGAAATCTTAGAAAACAACTTTTTATGTCTTATTGCTTCTAATTGGGTTAATGCCTACCTCTAAACCAATCTGTGTGACCAGGGGACTAGGAAGGGCTCACTTTGGCATTTGGGAGTCTTAGTTCACCAATCTATAAATGAGGAAAGAGATGAATTCCGCAATTGAAAACAAAGGTATTGTTGTCATGGGAAGGATGGAATGGATGTTGGAGAGGGAACCAACAAACATCCCCTGTGACCTTCTCATTTTTTTCTCATTGGGATGAGGGGTTCACTTTTGAAATCTTTCCAATCCCCTTGTATTAGCCTCTTTTTTACAGTCCCCAAATTACTACCTCTGGGGATCATGCAATGGAATCACGTTTGTTTTCTCTGGGACTTACAACATATCTACCCTCTTAAAACATGGAGTATTTGGGGGGGGAGGTTTGTCAAATCTTCCTCCCTTTCTTTATTATGGGCTATAATTGCACTTTATCACCCCATTCTTGTGGATACCAATTCTATTTAGATGAACTGTTACACTTGTTACTGGCTCTGTGTCCTGAAATAGGAAGTTGTCAACAAGTGAGCTAAGAACTTACAGAATTTTTGCTTTTCAGTTGAAAGGACTTTCAGCAAATGTCCTTATAGTCAAAGTCTCCCATCACTGTTTTTCCTTATATCCTTTTATCATCCTCAAAATACAATACCTCTGTCCTTTTTGTCCTGCATGTATTTTATTATATTTTCCAAGTTGGGGCCATTATTAAAGACAGTCTTCAGAACTGGTCAAGAATGGGGCCAGAGTTCACACAGATTGGCTGCACCCTGTGGTCAGGATGGTATCTGTGTGCATGCATGCCTGTTTCAAAGCTGGAGTGGGCAGTGATGGTGGGGGGTTGGTTATCAATCTGTAAGTCCAAAGAAGAGAAATGTTGGGAGATGAGATGCTTAGCTAGTATCCAGAAAATAGCAGGCAGAATAGGAATGGGGAGACAGGCTGAAGGATAAACCTAAAGTCAGAGGAGGAGAAGGAACCACTGGTTGGAAATGGTACAGTAGCAGGGCACAAGATGAGAGTTAGGGTACTTACTCATTCTTTGAGGGTCATTCAGTCAACAAATGTTTAACGAGAATTTAATAATAATAGTTAACATTTATTGAGTTCTTTGTACCATGTACCCTACTGAGCACTTTATTTATTTAATCCCTACAACAGTCTTATTATCCCCATTTTACAAAGCAAAAACAGAGACTTAGAGATTTCAAATAAACATGCTCTCAAATTTCAGTTTGTGAGTCAGGATTCAAGCACAGGACTTCTAGCTTTAGAGCACATTCTCCTAGTCACTGCATTGTACTATGTGCTAGACTTTGGGTTGCGGTGGTGAGCATGGCAGACACAGCCCTTATCTTCAAGGAGATGGAGTCTATTCCATAGTACTCTATGCACAGCTCGGTGGAGCACCAGGCTGGGGACAGATGTTCCAACCAGGAGAGCACTTGATCGCACAGCTCTATCAAAAATTTGCTTTCACATAGTTACAAACATCTCTTAAGAAGAAATTCTAATCTTTAAAGAATTGACATGTGACTTATTTCAGTAAGTTTAGATGTTGGCATGAAGAAGTTTACCGGGTGGTTAAGTTGCTGTTGCTAATCAGGAGGAAAAAATTCTTTTGAGCAAAAGTTAGCTTAGGAAAAAGCCCTCTTTCTCCAAAATTTAGATTGAGGAGTTAAAAGTCACTACAATACGAGAGGGGAAAGGTAACTGGAAACAATTGGTTATGCCTGAAAGTATTATAAATTGGGGAGGAAAACTTTTCCAATGCTGTCTTTTTTTTTCTTTCTGAAATTTAAGCCACAAGGTGAATTGAACAAGCCGTTTGTATCTTAAACTATAAAGCCTTTGATATGAGAATTATAAACACACTTTTCATCAGTGTAATATTTTTTTCTTATGAGCTATATGGCCAAAAGAAGTTTTGCAAGATTTTATTACATTGCTATATAAGTAAAAATCACACTATAGATTTGTTTCTCCTACTCTAACTTGAACCTGACTTAACAAAGGAAGCGATGTTCCTGGCCTTTGAGGAATCCTGGCTGTTAAGACCATTTCATGAGTTTTAGAGTTTGACTGAGGCTGTGAATAGAAGGGATAGAACAGAACAGGACAAATGTAAGCCCCTGAGGGAAAGGCTCTTTCCCTGTTTTGTTCACTGCAGTGCCTCAGGCAGTGCCTGGCCTATAAATGAATGACTGGTTTACTGCAATGAACTAAGGGATATGGACAGACAGAGGAAAGAGAAAGTTACTCAGCCTGGAATGCGGGGAGAAGGCAGCCAAAGGTGGTGGGAGCTTTTGTTCCTGGGCTCAAGTTGGCCAAGTCTTTGTAAGGTAGAAACGTTTAGGCTGATCAAGCATGTGAAAAGGCATATTGCATCATGATGCCAGCCCCCCTGCTGTGTGTTCCTATAGCGTTCTGAGCATTTTTCTGTTATCACATATATTGCACTGCAATTCTCTTTACTTGCGTAGGGAATGGCTCAGTCATGGCGCCCTGGTGACCTTGCATATTTTCACACAGGCCTGAGTCTGGCAGGGTGCCCTGTGATTCCTCTTGGAGTGATGGGAGATGAGCATGGGCAGGAGCCACCATAGGGCAGTTTCTCTTGTCTGGCGGGAGACTGCCATGGGGCGGGTCCTCATTCATCTCTCTGGTTTTAGGAGAGCGCAAGACCTTCCACATTTCTGGCCCCCTGCCCCTAGAGCACAGCTGCAGGCCCCTGTGTAAGTCTGTCACACCACTTGCCTGTGGTGTACAGTTGGCTCCTCCATGGCAGTCACCCATCACCCCTGCCATCTGTGTCTGGTCCCCCAGCTCAGTGCCAGCCCGTGGTTCTGTGGCTGCGGGGAGGCTGACACCATGCAGACCGTGCTTTGGCTGTCTGTCTGAGCAATAAAATGTCTGAGTTTCCAGGTAAGCGAGCAAGCCAGCCCGGTCCAGCAGTGGTAGCCGCTGCTCAGTGGCTTCTCTCTCAGTCGACAACTTGTCTGTCCCTGCCACTAGGCTCTGAGCTCACCTGTATTCTCAGCGCTTAGCAAAAGGTTTTGCACAACTGCTTAATAAGTGATTTTTGACAGAATGGATGAACTAATCGATGATTGAGAAGTGAGTACCCCCCGCAAGTGTCTTGCATCTGGGCTGGAGAGGGAGTGCAGGGATGGGGAATGGAAGACGTAACAACGGGGGCCGGATGTGAAGGGTCTTGCATGCCATGCAGTGGGTCAGGCAAGGCAGCGCCCGAAGACTTCAAAGGAAGAGAACAGCATGGCTTTCTCTGTCTTTGTCAGAAACTCTGGTCGTACTGCCGAGGTTGGAGATAGGCACACCAATTAAGAAACTATAAATTCAGGTGACAGATGATGAGGATCTAAATTCAGAGCATAGCAGTGAGATTAGAATCAAGGAACTAGATTATGAAGGTTTTATTTGTTTTTATTTTTGTTTATTTCCTTTCTTTGGCTTAAGCAATAGAACGGGTGGTGATATGAAAGACACACACAGAAGGCAAAGATGAAAGAAATTTCATGGATTTTTGTTCTGTTTTATAAGCTTTACTCTAAAAAGTGCTTACCATTTAATTACTTGACTTTTTCACAGTATTTAAAAGTTAATTTTATATTGGAATAATTAGGTATTCAGCATCCTGAACGGTTCTATTTTAAAACCTGGATTATGCATTTCTGAGGCTGCCAAGATATTTAATCATTCCACTAACATGTACCTGCTTGAATCTTACAGTAGCAAAACCTGCTGTTAGACACTTCTAGATTATAAGCACCTTGAGGATAGGAATCATGCATTATTTATAATTTTATATTATTTTTAGCACCTAGCATGGTGTTGGACCCATAGCAGTTGTTTAATAATATCTAGTGAATGATCAATTTACTATTTAATTATGTAAAAGTCTTATCTGAAAATATCAAGATTAAAAAAATAAACCACAAATATAAAAGTAATTTAAGTACAGATGTCACACTTCACAAAGACTTTCATCTTTATTTTTATCTTCTCAAATAACACTTATAATATACCTAATCTGTTCTCAAACATATCATAGGCAATTTAGGTATAAATGAAATAAAAAGGATCTCTCTTAGAAGGTGGCGTTTAGTTAGAGACAAGACATATCCTTAGGTGAAACTGCT
>RJWJ010009825.1:0-48925 GCA_004363605.1 Indri indri | reverse complement strand
TTTATGGAAATGATCTGCAGTCATCCATGATCTAAAGTCAGAATGGATAGAAGGGATACTTATATCCTTTCAAATTTCTTTCTCAGCAAGTTCATAATTTGTCCTTGGAGGATTTTTCTAAGCATTTTTTTTCTTGGCATGTATAAAAACTTTGGTCTTCTTTTTCTAATAAAGAATTTTTAATAGCCTTTCAAATAGCCGAATTTGCATTTTCAATAGTTTCTTTTCTGCTTGAGCATTTCTTCATATAATTAGAAAAATTCAGAATAGAACTTATACTTTTTCATATTTCTGCCAAAACAATGCTCATTTTAACTTATATAATGTTAAATAAAAAGTTTTAAAAGGTAAGGATGGAGTAAACAGAAATTGTCATTCAAAGGGTTCATTCAAATTGCTATACATCCATTCTTTCACAATTAATTCTTTGAGAGCCTCTTATGTCATTTACCTGAGGAGAAGCTGAAGTTAGGAGCAGCCCAATAAGTTACTTAAACAAGTATGAAAATTTTCATTAATAGGATTTGATTAACTACTATATTCTCTATACTGGGAGAGGTGATATTTTAGATTTAGAGATAATTTGGAGGGTAATTTAATGTTTTATTATATATCCATTTTGTCATACAGTTTTATATATGTTCAGTTTTAAATCTACATAGGGGATCTTGTTAAATTCTCTTTATAGTTAATTTTCTTAGGAGAAGAGGAAAAGAGAACAAATGTTAAGTCTGCATAGGGATTGTAAATCCTTAGATAAGAACAGGAATGTTAAGACCTTATATTGATCAATAACTGCTGCTCACAAGAATGTTTTAGTCCTTTGTGTTAGATTTTTTAAAAATAAATAAGATAAAGCAGTGGAGGTGATAAGAATTAGGTTCCCATTGTGATGTAGTAACTTTTGGGGTTGGACTAAGAAGGAGCAGAACCCAATTCAGGTGACGAAATTACTCTGTAAGATGCTGAGTCCTGATCACAAGCCCGGATTACTGGGGTGTGCATCTGTTTTCACATCACTCATATCCTTTGGAAAAGAGACTAGCCTGGGGGCCCAGTAGACACTATTCCATGGCCCGAACAAAATTACTCATTTTGTCTTCATTGCTAAGCTGTATCCACCCTGAAGGAGAATTTCTTTCTTTTTTTTTTTTTTTTGTTTTTGTTTTTTTGAGACAGAGTTTCACTCTCTTGCCTGGGGCGAGTGCCGTGGCATCAGCTTAGCTCACAGCAACCTCAAACTCCTGGGCTTGAGCAATCCTACTGTCTCAGCCTCCCGAGTAGCTGGGACTACAGGCATGCGCCACCATGCCTGGCTAATTTTTTCTATATATATTTTTAGCTGTCCAATTAATTTCTTTCTATTTTTGGTAGAGACGGGGTCTCGTTCTTGCTCAGGCTGGTCTCGAACTCCTGAGCTCAGAACTATCCGCCCGCCTCGGCCTCCCAGGGGAGAATTTCTTAATCCTTGTAGCAGGACTAGGGTAGGGAAGAAGGGAGATGGTTGATTGTCATCACTAACCTCCCTCCCTCTGACACCTGTAATGTGGCCTATTTATTAAGAGCTTGATGTAATATAACCAATACTTAATTTGATTTTCCCATGTGGGTAGATTTAAAAAATTGGTATAAACTACTTTCTCAACTCCTTTATTTCTCTAGATAAATTTTGGTTTAGTATGAAACAAACAGTACCATTTATCTAAAACATTGGTAACAGTACATTTTTATCATCTGGGAGTTATAATTTAAATCATATGTCATATAATGATTTCAAAGTTTATGATGTAATAATGTTCTCAAATCTCTAAATTTATAAGATGCATGTCATTCACTGATTTCACAGAAAAATACTCAATTTGAGTAATTTAAGAAGAGTTTAGTAAGGGGACTAATTATAAAAGTCTGGGCAGAGTATAGGGAAGTCACAAATGATAGCACGGTACCATTGAGTCTACTAACATTATTATCTCTAGGCCAAAAGGGGCAGGGTGATGTCATTTTAGTGGCACATGCTCATGACAGAGAGACAGAGACAGAGAGAGAGAGAGGGGAATAGTGTGCAGCCCCACGAGCACTGTGTGGAAAGAGCTATGTGTAAGGGATCTTATAGCAGCTGCAGTGTTTGGCTGAGAGACTCAGCCAGCCTGAAGAAATTCTTCAGTGAAGGAGCTGGGGGAACCTCACTATTCTGCCTCCATCAAATCTCCTGCCAAATGTACTCCATTTGCTGAATCCAACCCACGAAAACAGATCATGCATTGTTGCAGCCCTTTTGGACGGTACTCCTGGTACAATGTGAGGAAAAGAGTGAAGAGAACATCTAGAATGGTAAATATTAATAGAAGATATCAGAATAATATATAATTTAAAATGTGAAGATTTAGAAGCATTAAAATATTTCTGAATGTTTTGTGAACAATCAGCATGAATATTGGTTCTAACCATACAGTACTTTAGAAATTATTTTGAATATGTACTAACTAACTGATGTGAACTTGCTTTATCGCATTAATCCTGGAGAGATATATATCCTGGAAAGACATATATAATATGTCTTTCACCGTAAACACTTAATAGAAAGAAGAGTGGGAAAAAAATATTTCAATAGCCTCTGATTAAACAAAGATTGCCAGAATAAGACATTGCAGCCTATCCCTACAATGAAACACATTTTAATCTGAGATATTTGGGATCACTAAGGCCAGAATATCTCATGATGCTTCCTATCCTTGTTACTTTTGGCCACTATATACATTAAATGTTCCCTGCAAAAATCTATTCTTTTACTTTGTCAAAGCAAAAAATTGCACCAGGCAAAGTTATATAGGTAAGGAAGACTTTGTTCAAGGCTATTGCAATAGGGGAGAAAGCCCAAAACAGCCTAAATTCAACTCCACTGAAACAAAAGACAGGAGGATTTTTGAGAGCTAGGGTGGGGGGAATCTTAGGCCATTTGTATTTTCTAATTGGCCTTACTAAAAGGAAAAGTAAATTTTCTTTTATCTTCGTGACAGAAGGTACTTTTACAACTTGGAGCAAGGCACCTATCAAAGCTAGGCTCCTACCCTCTCACAGAGACCGGGAGATAGGGGCACTATCTTTCCACATGATTACATTTCAAAAGAATGGCTCCCAGGACCTTGAGAAAGCAGTCCTGGGTTGTAAAACTGGCAAGGGGCTTTTAGAAAGATTTATATCTCAGAAGGTTAGAGGAACGACTTACAAGTTTTCTAAAGTAAATGCTCTAATAAAACACAGGTCAGAGCATGGAGTCAGGAAGAAGGCTGTCTAAAGTTTAGTCAAGCTGAGGGGAACATTAAGACTGTCTTGGCCAACACCCATACACATTTGTTTTCTCTACTTTTCTAATCTTCCATTGATATTATCCAGTTCAATCCTTTGACTTTATGTATTTCCCCAATCCCCACAAAAACTTCCATGCATAATTAGTATATCGATATATTACTACACCCATCTCTTTGCTTTAACTTAAGATGCAATTTTGCTTTAAACCTTCTTAAATGGTTTGGTTCCCCTAAACCATATGTACCTTGGGATGGGGAGTCAGAGCCCATGACTGCTTCAATCCTCCCTTAATCCTTATATAAAATATTTCTACTTATTAAAGCTCATACTTTCAGCCTATGGCAATATCTATCTCTTCTTGTCCCTGTGCTTTATCAATCTCTTGAATACTGCAGAGTCACTGAAATCATTGTCTTCAGACTGTGGGGTAATTGTCCTCATCTCTTGTCTTGGGTTACGTTGGGTCACCTCAGTGTCTAATCTCAATGTTTAATGTAAAAGTTCCTCAAATTCTTCAGATTTAGTGACTTGAACCTCAATTATACACCTGTCATATCCTTGGCTTTATTGTAAGCCACCACTATTTTGCCTTTTTAATTTTTTTTATTTTGCCTTTTTTAAATCTTAAGTTAGAGCATCCCACTTTCTCACCACCTGCTCTTTTCCATTTTTTCACTCCTTTGCTCCCATTATGCCTGTTCGTTAAGCTTTAGTCCCCTAGTCCCTTTTATTTTCTTCCTACATCTCAGGTTATACTTGTCTTCACTTCCAATCATGCCTGGCCTTAGTTGGTACTTAACTCCTGTGTTTCTTTCTGCTTTTTAGCTCCATTACCCTGATGAGCCTATAAAACTCACATCAATCCAACTCTCACCCTTCTATAAATTTGTAGGTAGGCTTTCTGAACACAGGTGGAAAAAATGAAACAATTGTAAAGGTTGATGACACCACAAATTGTTGGGTTTGGACCTATACTCAACTGACTGGGTGTTGGTGGTCCTTTTAATTGTAGCCAATTTTAAAGACTCCAGAACATTATTACTTTATCATAATGATTCTTATTTTTTTCTGATGAAAACACAGTTTATTGTGAAACATTTGGAAATATAGAAAAGAATAAAAACACTAAAATCACTTATCTATCCCATAGATACATAGCTCATAACTATGTCATTTTAATGCTTTTCTCCAGCATTTTATACACATATTGTAATGTGTATGTATAATGTATATATTGTATATGTATATAATGTATATATAACATATATATTATATATTATGTATACATAATGTATATTATATATAATATTCATTTTATGAAAATAGAATCATACTTAAAATTTCATATATATCTTTTCCAACTGTTTTGTCATAGACATATTCTGCCATTACATATTTTCCATTAACATAATTTTTAATGGTGACCTATTATTTCAGAATAAAGATTGCCTATTTGTCTTTGGCTTATTATTAAAATAGGTGATATTCAATTGTTATTTAGTGACAATAAACATTCTTTTCCATAATCTTTGTGCTGAAGCTTTTTGAAAGTGTAATATACTTGTAACTGCTTCCTCATCACCTGCCACATGGCTTCAGTTGAGTCATTCCAGTAAAAATGCTTTAGCTGCATTTGCCAATGGCATCCCTTTTGACAAATGCCATGGACGGACAATTTTCAGTCCTTGTCTAATTCAGTCTCTCTGCATCATTTAATGCAGGTGACCACTCTTTTTTGAAACACTGTCTTCTGTTAGTTTCCATAACCACACACATTGCTGGTTTTGTATTTCTTGCTATTCATCTTTAGTCATATTTTTCTAGCCCCTTTCCCTCCACCTGACTTTTAAATGCTCAATAACTAAGTGGAGTGTCTTGGACCTCTTTTCTTGTCAGTCTGGATCCTCTTCCTAGGTGATCATATCCAACTCTTGGCTTTTAAATACCATCTATGTGCCAATGATTCTCAAAATTGTGTCTCAGTCCTGACAGTCTTATGAACTACTCTGATGAACTCTGGACCTGTATGTTCAACTAACCACCTAATATCTCTGCTTTTCACAGGCATCTCAAAATTAACATGTCCAAAATTAAACTCTGAATATTGTCCTCACCAACTGCTTCTCTTCCATTTTTTTTCCATCTCAGTAAATGGTACTTCCATTCAAACAGTTGCAAAACCAACCCAGTACCTAGGATTCATTCTTGGTTCTTATCCGTTAGGTCCAACTAGTCGTCAATTCTTGTTTGATCCCAACTCCAAAATGCACCAATATTCTTGTCTTCTTTTCTCCTGCTACACTACTGCCAACACGATACTTATTTGCATAATGTTTTTCAGCCCCTCTTCCTCTACTTGACATTTAAATGCTTGATAACTTAGGGCTTTGTCTTAGGGTCTTTTTTCTTACCAGCATTCTGGCTGGTTTTCATGATTCTATTCTTGCCTTCTGTGGAATTTGATGACTCCTGAGATTCCTGCCCCCTGATTTACATGCCCTGTATAATGTCCTCCTCTTGAATTTGGGTGGGACCTCTAAATATCACTCCCTTGATTAGGTTACATGACAAAGGTGATGGGATTATTAATTGTGCTTATGATTGCTGTGCATTATATATAATTCTGTTGTAGCACACTGAAAAGAGATTGTCTTGCTGGCTTGGAAGTAAGCTGAGCTGCCATATTTTGAGGGGCCACATGGCGAGGACTTGAATGCAGTATCTAGGAGCTGCGAGCCAACCCAGCTGACAGTCAGCGAGAAGATTGGGACTTCAGTCCTACAATGACAAGCAATTCAATTCTGCCAACACTCACTGAGTTTCAAAGAAGACCTTGAGCAACAGATGTGATCTCATCCCTGGCTAACACTGATTTAAGCCTGGTGAGATCCAGATCAGAAGACCCAGTTAAGCTGTACCTTGACTCTTGACCCACAGAAACTGTGAGAGTAAGTTTTTTTTAAGATGCTAAACTTGCGGTAATTTGTTATGTAGTATTAATAGAAACTAATACACCTTCTTCCTCCTTGTTCCCACAACCATTCTAAACATAGAGGATGGAGGAAACTTAAAACCCTTCAATGACTTCATTTGGCATTTAAAACAAAATGACAATTCTTGATAGACTCTGCAAGTTATTGCATCCTTGGAGCCCTTTCTACTTTTTCAGGTGCATCTCATATATGCTCTCCTTACTTGGCCTTCCCTCTAGCCAGAGGAGATTTCTTACAGTTCCTACAACATGGCGTTTGCTTCCTAATGTGCCTCTTTTTGATGGTTTCCCAATTAGAAGTGCTCTTCTACAAACTCCTTCTACTCTTACTATCTTAAGTATATTCCCTTCTCACTACTTAATACATTTTTATAATTTTTTTTATTCAGGATATTATGGGGGTACAAACATTTTGGTTACATGTTATGACTTTGCCTCGCCCAAACCATGACTTAAGGTGTGCCCTTTCTCCCCTAAAATGCTCGCCACGTCCATTAGTTGTGAGTTTACCCTCCCCATCCCCTTAATCCCTGGAGAATATTACTACTGTGTGAGTACCATAGTGTTGATCAGTTAGTGCCAATCTGATGGTGAGTACATGTGGTGCCTATTCTTCCATTCTTGTGACACCTCACTTCAGAGAATGGGCTCAAGCTCTATCCAGGAAAAATAAGAGGTGCTAGATCACCATCGTTTCTTATAATTGAGTACTATTCCATTGTATACATATACCAAATTTTATTAATCCACTCATGAATTGATGGGCACTTGGGTTGTTTCGACATCCTTGCAAGAATGCCTTTTGTTCCTTTGGGTTAATTATTCCCTCAAGAAATATTTTTTGAACATCTATATATTCCAGTGATTATTGCTAGGTATTAGGGAAACAACAGAAAACAAAACGTTGTTTCTGGCCCTCATGGATCTTACAGTCTAGTAGGAGGAACTCAAAATATAAAGAAGTTTAAAAATTATGAAAATATTTACAAGATTAAGGAAGGGAGTCAGAAATATGGGGGTATGAAAGGACATTGTGATAGTTTCTTAGACTTCCATGAGAAAGTACCGTGAACTGGATTAAAACAATAAGAATTTATGGTTTTACAGTTCTGAAGGCTAGAAATCCCAAATCAAGGTGGTGGCAGGGTGATGCTCTCTCCGAAGACTCAAGGGGAGGATATTTCATTGCCTCTTTCAGCTTCAGATAGCCCCAGATGTTCCTTGCTGTGTGGCAGCATAACTCTAATCTCTGCCTCCGTCTTCAGATGGCCATCTTCCTTCTGATTAGTGGGGTCATGTAAATTAGCAGGGCAAAAGGAACATCTGTGGGTCTTAAAGAGAATGAGAAACTGCTCCATGAAACCCCTCATAATTCTATCTGGAATCTTAGGTGATTTTTAAAATAGATTATTTATGCATGCCAATTTGCTTCTGTGAATAAACTAGTATAAGTAACAAAAGGCAGTTTACTATAACAGTTTTGTGTGTGATTAAGAAAGATCAAATTCTTAATTATTTCTTGGAGGGGAAAACATAAGTATCTAAGGATTGGAAATTGAGAATTTAATTTAATTTAAATTGGCAATTCAGTTTATGTTTAAGGAAATTTGGTAAAATCTCATTTAGATTGTAGAAGCAAAATTAACCCAATACATGCAATGTTATGTTAACCCAATTAAGGCAACATTGGTTTTGGCATTTATTTCTTGTTATGAATTGACCCAAAATAGACTTAGAAGATATTACACGAAATGTCAGAAACTTGATTGCAAAACACACGTGCAATATTTGACAGATGTAATTGAGAGGAATATCAGACCATGAAGAAGTTGGTATACAACTCATTTTTCAGACTATGAAAAGTTTGATTAAACCTATGTCAATTCTTTCATAAAATAGCTATTGTTTTGCATCATTAGAGCTTAGAAATATAGAACACAATGGAGCAGAATAGACAAAAATGAAAACAGAGCAGGTTGAGATGCAGGACAAGCAGTGTGTTTTCTAATCACATTTCTTCCGATTGCACTCAACAGATATTCACTAATCACTGTCAAGAAACAAGGGCTGTTTTAGAGGGTAGATCAAAGAATGTGAAAAGTATTCATTTGCTTGGCTAAGATTCCCTAGCTACATATGACCAATTGTCTTAATCAGATCAGGCTGCTATAACAAATATACCATAAACCAGGTGGCTAAAACAACAAACATTTAATTCTCACAGTTCTGGAGTTTGAAAAGTCCAAGATCGAGGAGCTGGCAGATCCCATGTCTGGTGAGGACCTGCTTCCTGGTTTTGTAGATGGCCATCTTTTAGTTGTATTCTCACGTGGCAGAGAGCAGAGAGAGAGGAAATAATCTCTCATATGTCTTTTGATAAGGGCATTAATTTCATTCATGAGGCCTCTACCCGCATGATTGAATACAGTCATACTTTGGAAATATTGCAGTATTTATTCCACACCACTGTGATAAAGCTAATGTTGCTATGAGTCACACAAAGTATTTGGTTTTTTAGTGTATATAAAAGTTATATTTACATTGTACTGTAGACTATTAAGTAGGCAATAGCATTATGTCTAAATATGTACATATACTTAATTAAAAAAATACTTCATTGTTAAAAAATGGTAACAATCATCTGAGCATTCAGCAAGTTATAATCTTTTTGCTGGTGGAGAGTGTGCGTGGCTATTGACTGCTCAGGGTGATGGTTGCTGAAGGCTTGAGTGGCTGTGGGAATTTCTAAAAATAAGACACAATGAAGTTTGCCTCACTGACTGACTCTTTCTTTCACAAAAGATTTCTCCATAGCATGTGATGCTGTTCGATAGCATTTTATCCACAGAACTTCTTTCAAAATTGGAGTTAATCCTTTCAAGCCCTGCCACTGCTTTACCATCCAAGTTCATGTGATATCTTAAATGCTTTGTTGTTATTTCAACAATGTTCATAGCATCTTTACCTGGAGTAGTTCCCATCTCAAGAAGCTACTTTCTTTTAGCATCTGTAAAAGCAATTTTTAACTCATTCAAGTTTCATCATGAGATGGCAGCAAGTCAGTCACATCTTCACACTCCTCTTCTAATTCTAGTTCTCTTGCTGTTTCCCCTACATCTGCAGTTACTTTCTTCACTGAAGTCTTGAACTCCTCAAAATCATCCATGAGGGTTGGAATCAACTTCTTCCAAACTTCCATTAATGTTGATATTTTGATCTCCTTTTTGAATCATGAATGTTCTTAATGGCCTCCAGGATGGTGAATCCTTTGCAAAATGTTTTCAATTGACTTTGCTCAGATCCATCGGAGGAATCACTATCTGTGGCAGCTATAGTCTTATGAAAGGTATTTCTGAAATAATAAGACTTGAAAGTCAAAATTACTCCTTGATGCATGGGCTGAAGAATGGATGTTGTATTAGCAGGCATGAAAACAACATTAATATCCTCATACCTCTTTATCAGAGATCTTAGGTGACCACATGCATTGTCAATGAACAGTAATATTTTGAAATGAATCTTGTATCTAAGCAATTGATCTCCACAGTGGGCTTAAAATATTCAGTAAACTATGCTGTAAACAGATGCGCTGTCATCCAGGCTTTGTTGTTTCATTTATAGAGCACAGGTAGAGTAAGGTTAGCATAATTGTTTAGGGTCCTGGAATTGTCAGCATGGTCAATGAGCATTGGCTTCAATTTAAAGTCACCAGTCACATTAGCTCCTAACAAGAGAGTCAGCCTGTACTTTGAAGCTTTGAAGTAAAAAATTGACTTTTCCTCTCTAGCTGTGAAAGTCCTAGATGGCACCTTCTTCTATTATAAGGTTGTTTGGTGTAGCCACCTTTATTAGTGATCTTAGCTAGATCTTCTGGATAACTTGCTACACCTTGTACTTTTATGTTATGAAGACAGCTTCTTTCCTTAAACCTCATGGACCAACTTCTGCTAGCTTCCAACTTTTTTTCTGCAGCTTTCTAACCTCTCTCAGCCTCCACAGAGTTGAAAAGAGATAGGGACTTGCTCTGTATTAGGCTTTGGCTTAAGAGAATGTTGTGGCTGGTTTGATCTTTTATCTAGAGCATTAGAACTTTCTCTGTGTAAGCAATAAGGTTGTTTCAATTTCTTATCATTCATGTTTTCGCTGGAGTAGCACTTTTAATTTCCTTCAAAAACTCTTCCTTTGCATTCACAACTTTGCTACCTGATATAAGCGGCCTAGCTTTCAGCCCATCTTGGCTTTCGACATGCCTTCCACACTAACCTTAATCACTTCCAGCTTTTGATTTCAAGTGAGAGATGTACAATTCACTTGGACACATACAGACCATTGTAGGGTTATTAATTGGCCTCATTTCAATATTATGTCTCAGGGAATAGGGAGGCCTGAGGAGAGGGAGAGAGCTGGGGGAATGTACGATCAATGGAACAGTCAGAACATACACAACATTAATCTATTAAGTTTGATGTCTTATATGGGCATGGTTCATGGCACCCCCAAACAATTACGATAATAATTAAAATTTTTGAAATATTGTGATAATTACCAAAATTTTGACAGAGACACAAAGTGAACATGTGCTGTTGGAAAAATAGTGCTGATCAACTTGCTTGACACAGGGTTGCCACAAAACTTCAATTTGTAAAAAAAACTGTAGTATTTGCAAAGTGAAAAAGGTGAAGTGTAATCAAATGAGGTATGCCTGCAACTCCCAAAGATCCCACCTCCTAATACCATAATATTGGATGCTGGGCTTCAACATATGAATTTATGGATGGGTAGAGTGTAAGGATACAAACAATCAGCCCATAACCCCAATGCACATGAAAGAAGTGGAATTATTCAATACACTTTTGTGTTTTCTAGGGGAAATACAGCATAAAGAAATTTTAAAACATTCCCAGATTAATGAAGTCATAATTATTTTTCAGCATATATTTATAACTTTGTCTCCTGTAACTATATTTTAATAGTCTATTTTCTCCTTTTTAGCTTTCCTCAGACTACTGTACAATGTTTTTTGATAACTTTTGACCAATTTTCATCTTTCTAGTAAAATTCTAGTGTGACATATGAGTTAAAATGTTATCTGTATTCCAAATCTAATACAACGTCATCTATAATCTGCTCTACTGGGGTTCCTCTTTCTCAAAGCTTCAGTTTAAACTTTTCACTTTCATTGGGGGCATTCATTCCCATGTGGTTACTCAGCAGACTCTACTGACTGCCTCAAAAGATGCATTTTATTTTACTTGGCATATATTTAAACTCAACATTATTTTATTTGGCAAATTTTGCATGGAACTACTTTCTGAAACAGTTGAAAATAAAAATCAACATATATCAAGATGTTTGAGAAGGAAACATTCTTTCTATATTTTGGTGGTAGGCTGTTGTGGTTACTGAAGCTTAACTCTATGGCAAAGGAGCTTACATGGAGATGAACTTCAAATTTCAAGTTTTTCAAAGAATATTAACTTCCTTTCAAGTCATGTCAATATACATTAATAGAACATTCCCACACATATGTTATCACTGTTTTTTTACAACAATTGAAAATAGGCTTCAGCATTCTGAGTTCTGTGTTATAACTGTCTTCAGTAGTAGGATGAAAAGAACAGAATTGAAAGTTCAAAAGCATCAACTACAACAATTAGAAAGTGGAATTACTGGAGTTTACTTGATGTTCCTTTGGTAGACAAAAACTTTTTTCAGCTTGATTTGTTTCAAAAAGTAGATGTCATCACCTATGTGTGTATACCAAGTTAAAAAGTACTGGGAATATTCTCATGGAATCTTGCAGGAAGATTGGCTGTGATGTCATCAACCCTTGAGGGAAACTTCTAAAAGTGAGATTTAGTTATAATAGAGACTAAACAAGAAAGATGCTTACTGAATAAGGTGGGATCCAACAAGAGTGTAGTATAGAATGCAGTAATTTATGAATTACTCTTTTCTGAGGGAGTTCAGCAGGACAACACTTAATGAAGAAAGGTAAAGGTTTAAGCACCTGGTACATTTGTGATTCTTGATGATTACTTACTTAAAGATTAATGAATTTGAAATTTACCAGCCTTAGAAATGGAAGAAAGTGATGAACCTGATCAGCCTATCTCAGCAGGGAGGCAAGAAATTAGAAAGAGACGACGACCCAGCCAACCAATGGTAGACAAATCCCAGCAGACTGAAGTGACAGAGAAAAAGAAACACACGGCCATACCACAATCATCTGGCCCCAAAGCTACCCTTAGCATTGGTAATATTCCTGGAAGCAAAGGCAACTACTCTGCCAAAGACTATGAGTCTCTTAGAGTGTCTTCTCAACTTCGGCAAACTTGGACAAAGAGAAAGCATGGACAGGAAATGACTGATACGTCTTTGCAGGCAGATACTAGTGTAGAAGAGAAAAAAGAAGTTAGTTGATGAAACAATGATACCTGAAGAAAAGCCAGCTGGTGTTGGAGAAGCAGCTGCTGAATTGCCAGAGAGTATTCAGGAAGTAGAAATTCCACCACACGGACACTCAATTCAACTAAAAATTGATAGATCTCAGCAGACCAGTTGTACTGGAGATGGGACCATGATGAATATGCCTCCAAAAGAAAAAGTGGACAAGGAACAGCAGACATACTTTAGTGAATCAGAAATAGTGGTTATTTCCAGGCCAGGTAATTCTTTTACAAACTCAAAGGAAGGTGCCCAGAAACGTAAATCTTCAGGAAAGATTTTTGTTAGTGAACATCCTGAATTTCAACCAGCAATGTGTAGCAATGAAGAAATTATGCAGAAAAGTATCAGCAGACCTTCATTGACTCAGGAAACCAAAAGAGGTTCTCCAGTAGTTTTAGAAGATGAGCTTAGGCAAGAGGTTGTAGAAGAGGGTTCTGTTGATAAAAAGACATCTTCAGCTGAAATAGAGCCTCCACCAACAGCAAAAGTCCCTACCGAAGTGCAGCATTCCCCAACTGAAGAGGCCATTGCAGAAGTAGAGCCCAGCCTTGCTGAGGAGACTCCTGTCCAAGTACAGACTCCAACTGAAGAAACTCCTGCTGAAGTTCAGCCTCTACCAGCTGAAGAGCCTTTTTCAGAAGAACCTCCTGATAAACTAAAGCCCCAACCAGCTGAAGAGATTCCTTCAATGGAGCCTCCTGCTGAAGTTCAGACTCCCCCAGCTGAAGAGCCTTTTTCAGAAGAACCTCCTGATAAACTAAAGCCCCAACCAGCTGAAGAGATTCCTTCAACGGAGCCTCCGGCTGAAGTTCAGCCTCCGCTAGCAGAAGAGGTTCCTGTTGAAGTACAGCTTCCTCCAGTTGAGGAGGCCCTTGGCGAGGCCTCAGATAAAGTAGAACATATCAATGCTGAAGAGATCCCTGCTAAAGTTCAGCCTCCATCAGCTGAAGAGACCATGGCAGAAGAGGCCTCTGATGATATTCAGTTTCTAGCAGCTACCGAGGCTCCTTCAGAAGTCCCTGCTTAAGTTCAGATTCCACTATCCAAGAAGCTTTCAGTAGAATCCCTTGCAGAAGAACCCCCTGATGAAGTCCAGTCTCCACTACTGGAGGAGGCCCCTGCAGAAGAGGCCCCTGCTGAGGTTCAGCCTCCACCAACTGAGGAGGCTCCTATAGAAGAGGTCCCTCCTGAAGTTCAGTTTCTACAAGCTGAGGAGGCTCCTACAGAAGAGACCACTCCTAAAGTTTAGTCTCCACCAGCTGACGAGGCTCCCACAGAAGAGACCACTCCTAAAATTCAGTCTCCACCAGATGACGAGGCTTCTACAGAAGAGATCCCTCCTGAAGTTTGCTTTCCACCAGCTGAGGAGGCTCCTACAGAAGAGACCACTCCTGAAGTTCAGTTTCCACCAGACGATAAGGCTCCTGTAGAATAGACTCCTGCTGAAGTTCAGTTTCGACCAGATGACGAGGCTCCTATAAAAGAGACTCCTGCTGAAGTTCCACTTCCACCAGCTGAGGAGGCTTCTACAGAAAAGACCACTCCTGAAGTTCAGATTCCACCAGCTGAGGAGACCCCTGTTGAAGAGGCCCCCATTTACAAACATCCTCCACTAGCTGATTTGCTACCTGTGGAAGACTTTCCTATACAAGAGATTTCTGCTGAAGTTTCACCTCTAGTAGAGAGTGTGTCTACTGAACTTCAATCACCCCAGGTAGAAGGCATCCCAGTAAAATTAGGGTCAGTTGACTTGAAAGATGATACAAAATTTCAAGCGGTTTTCAAAACGGATTCTGTTCCAGAAGATTTGTCTAATACCAAAAATGGACAGGCTCCCACTCTTGAAATAGAGGATGTCATTAATATAGAATTAAAAAAGACTTCCTCCTGAACTGTAGTCAGGTCCCACCTAAGATAGCAATTAGAAACTAGGTGGTTCTGGAAGTATATATTTTAGAAAAGTGTAGGCATCTGGAAGTAGCTTTGTAAATAGGGGAAATGAAAGGGAACTTCAAAACTTGTAGTGCAGGTTGGAAAACAAACAATAAAAACTGTAGCAGTTTAAAAGCACTTATGTTATTTTCATTAAAGTCTATAAAAATCTGTAAAATACCTATTTTTAAATGAAATAAGCTCGTGATTGAAATCATTACTTAAAATATAATTTCTGTGGTAAACCCTGTTGATAAGGGTAAAGTTGCAGCCATATTTTCTTTTCTTTGCCTTCCCTTTGTAAGTATATGTAGTTTTCAGTGGAAAAGCCACATTCTTTTTTGGAGCTCTGTCATCTACTTTAAATTCCTTGAGTTTTAGTCCCACATCTAAAGTTATGCGGTGTTCTCTTTCTCCTTATTATAATTCATCATATCTCTTATTCTCTTTCCATTCAATTCCTTCTGAGACAAGCATTCCTTTCCTGGTTTCAGCCTAAGTGTTCTTCCTTATCTTCCTGCATATTTTACATTTCCGTGTCTGCATAGGTAAATTTATTTCCTTTGTAAAAATCTTCAGTTCAATGAAATGAAGATGGTTGTAGACGAAACGTTTTTTTGAAAGTGTGTAAATATGAAGAAAAATATACTTAGAAGACCTTGAGGGCACATTCCTGTTTGGTTTTAATTTCATTTCAACTGAGAATGTGATGAGTCCTTGGAAACTTGGCTTATGTTTTTTGCACTCTGAACTTGCGATGAAGAGCAACCTAGAATAAAATTGAATTACTGTAGTAGTAGCCATTGAAGTTTTGAAAGGGCATTAAAGCTAAACAATACTATAGTGTTCTAAGATGTCTGTTATTGAAGGACATCTAGTTATTATGGTTATGACAACTTTTGGGAAAATATTTTGTGTAGTTACAAATTGTTGTAGTATGCTGAAATGTTGAGATGATTCTCTTAAAGTTTTAAAAATTTGATCGGTGTATTTCTCTGTTTAGTGAAAACTCTAGGTTGATGATTCCAACTGTGTTAAGCTTTGATGCCCTATAGTTGTTGGATTTTTGTCACATTTTTCATTGCCCCAGTAGCTAAAAATGTATATTTTAAAGCAGGTTTTTGAGAATATTATAAAAAAATTGCAAGCGTACTTTCTTATATGTGCCACATTTGAAGTTGAAAAACATTATTATCTAGACAATGTAGAATGAAGGTTGCTCTTTTGAAATTTCTAAGTCCTTTACATTTTATGTTTTCTGAGGTACTTAAATCCAGTTAAACTTGATTTTCTAAATTAGAGGGTCTTTTTAATAAAGATGGAGTTTATCAACTGGCAGCATTAGAAAACTTTCTCAACACATCACGGTGGATCACACACTTAAGCCTAAAGCATGAAACTATAAGAATTCTAGAAGAAAATGTTGGAAAAATTCTTATAGACATTGGCCTAGGGAAAGAATTTATGAAGAAGACCCCAAAGGCAATCACAGCAACAAAAATAATAAATAAATGGGACCTGATCAAATTAGAAAGCTTCTGCACAGCCAAGGAAACTATCACGAGAGCAAACAGACAACCTACAGAATGGGAGAAAATATTTGCATGCTACACATCCAATAAAGGGCTAATAACTAGAATCTATATAGAACTCAGGAAAATCAGCAAGAAAAAAATCAAAAAATTAAAAAATTGAAAAGACCATTAAAAAGTGGGCAAAGGACATGAACAGAAACTTTTCAAAAGAAGACAGAGTAATGGCCAACAAACATCTGAAAAAATGCTCAACATCTCTAATCATCAGGGAAATGCAAATCAAAACCACAATGAGATATCACTTAACTCTAGTGAGAATGGCTTTTATCAAAAAGCCCCAAAACAATAAATATTAGCATGGATGCAGAGGGATAGGAAAACTCAGACACTGCTAGTGGGACTGCAAACTAGGACAACCTCTGTGGAAAATAATATAGAGATACCTCAAAGAGCTAAAAGCAGAATTACCATTTGATCCAGCAATGTCTATTACTAGACATCTACCCAAAGGGAAAAAAGACACTCTATAAAAAAGACATCTGCACTTGAATGTTTATAGCAGCACAATCGACAGCTGCAAAGATGTGGAAACAACCCAAGTGCCCATCAATCCATGAGTGGATTAATAAAATGTGGTATATGTATACCATGGAGTTCTACTTGGCCACAAAAAACAATGGCGATCTAGCACCTCTTGTATTATCCTGGATAGAGCTGGAGCCCATTCTTCTAAGTGAAGTATCACAAGAATGGAAAAACAAGCACCACATGTACCTCCATCAAATTGGTATTAATTGATCAACACCTATGTGCACTTATAGTAGTAACATTCATCGGGTGTCAGTCAGATGGGAGGGGGGAGGAGGGGATGGGTATATTCACACCTAATGGGTACGATGTGTACCATTTGGAGGATGGACATGCTTGAAGCTCTGACTCGGGTGGGGCAAAGGCAATATATGCAACTTAAACATTTGTATCCCCGTAATATGCTGAAATAAATTAAAATAGAATAAAATGAAGAAAATAAAAAAAGAAAACTTTCAATACTTAAAAGTTTGATGTTAGCTGGAGCTAATGTATAAAATTTGGTCAGTGTATGAATACAAATGATATACTGTATAAATAGTAAACAAGTATATTTGGAAGATTCTAGAGGCAAAATTAAAAAACACTATAAATGTTAAGTTACAGCAGAGGTAGTTGTGAAAATTTAGGGCAAGAAACATTCATTTGAAGTTTTTGAGAGATAGGTGTAAGTAAAAAAAAAAGTCTCCTGAATAACTAGAATTAAGAGAGATTTTGATTTTTAAGATCAGGTATTAGCAAAGATTCAGGGTGAGCAGAAATATATACAGGTGGTATCATAAGTGCCATAAGAATGGCACCAGGATACTAACAATTAAAAATTTTAAAAATATATGAGATATTTTAAAAACAGCTTTATTGAGTTATAGCCTACATACAACAAATTGCATTTATTTAAATTGTATAGTTTGATGAGTTTGACCTATGTATACCCCTGTGGCACAATCATCATAATTAAGATAATCAACATGGTCATCACTCAGAAGTTCCCACCATGATCATTTGTAATTTCACTTTCTCTCCTCCCACCCCTCCACCCCACAGATAGGTCCCTGAGCAATCACTGATCTGTTTTCTGTCACTATAGATTATTTTGCATTTTTCTAGACTCTTATGTAAATAGAATCCTATAGTATATATTCTTTTCTTTATTTTATTATTTTGGTCTGGCTTCTCTAAGTAAATACAATTATTTTGAGATTCAGTCATGCTATTGTATGTAGCAATATTTTGTTCCTGTTTATTGCTAGATTGTATTACATTATATAAATACTGTACAATTTTTAAATTCAATCACTTGGTCATTTGGATTGTTTCTAGTTTTTGCCTATTACAAATAAAGCTGATATGAACATTCATGTATGAGTCTTTGTGTGGACATATGCTTTCATTTTTCTTGAGAAAATACCTAGAATAGAGTTAAACATAGGCTATGTTTAACTTTTTATAAAACTATGAAACTATTTTCCCAAGTGATATATTATTTTATGTTCTGACTAACAGCAGCTGGTGTTGAAGTTGTTCCACATCCTTGATGACACTTGGTGTGGTTGGTCTTTTTCATTTTAGCCACTCTAGTAGGAATATAGGCATATCTCCTTATAATTTTAATGTGTATTTCTCTAATGATTAATGATTTTGGGCATCTTTTCATGCACTTATTTTCCATTTGCATATCTTCTTTGGTGAAACACATAATTTTTCTTTCTTTGTGCCATATTTAAGAAATGTTTGCCAAACTGAGGATCACTAAGATTGCTTCTTATTAATAGGCTTTCCTCTAAAAATTTCATTGTTCTGTATCTTACACTTAAGTTTAAGATCTGTTGTCTGTAAATTTTTTATGTGGGGTGAAGAAAGGTATGAGATTAATTTTTTTTTTAGACATATGGGTAGCCCCTTGTCCCAGCACCATTTGTTTAAATGATTATTTTGTCCTCATTAAATTGTCTTGGAACCTTTGTTGAAAATTAATTGACCATATATGTGGGTGTCTGTTTTCGTACTTGATATTTTTTCCAATTGATCTACATGTTTATCTTTAACATCAATTCAACATTTTTTGAATAACAGTACCTTCAAAATAAATCTTGAAATCAGGTAGTGTTAGTTTTCCAATAACTTTTCTTCTTTTTAAAAGTTATTTTAGCAATTCCAGATCTTTTGCACTTCCATGCAAATTTTTGAATTAGTTTGTTAATTTCCACAAAAATTCTTCCTGGATTGCATTGAATATAAAGACTAACATCCTAATAAAAACAAATTTTCTGACCAATGAACACATTTATGAATATGTATCTCCATTTATTTAGGCTTTCTTTAAGTCCTCTCAGATAATTTATAGTTTTTGGTTTTATCAAATTTATCCCTAAGTATTCCTGCTATTAATTTTTTTTTTCATTTTACCTTCCAATCTTTTGTTACTATTATGTATAAATACAATTAACTGTTTGTATTGGCTTTGAATACTGATATCATACTTTTTTGTCATAAAATATACTTGTTTGATTTGATCCTTTTAAATTTAAATTTAAATTCTATTAAACTTGTTTTATGGCCCAACACGTTCTATCTTGATAAGTCCTCTATATTAATCTAAAATATTCTGCTGTTTTTGGTTGGAGGATTTTAGAAATGTCATTTTTAGAATCAACAATTGGTTGATAGTATTGTTCTTTTACATCATTACTGACTTTCTATTTACCTGTTCTACAGACCATTGAGAGAGGTATGTTGAAATCTCTGACTATAATTGTGGATTTACATATTTCTTCTTGAAGTTCTATCAGTTTTTGCTTCGTGTATCTTGAACTTTTGATATTAGCTGAATAGATGTTTAGAATTATTATGCTTTCTTGCTAAAGACCTCCTTTATTTCTGGTAATAGCCTCTCCTCAGTGACATTGTCACGTGTAATTTAGATTCTTAATATCTTTGCATTGCTTATTATGGCCATTATCTGCTTTTTTATTTGTCTTTCTTCCTCTAATCTTTCTTATTATTTCCAGAATTATTTTTTAAAACACAGATCTGCTTATGCAGTCATTTGCCTACAGAATAAAATCTAGATCCCTTAAAAGGATAGTCATGGCCCATCACAGTGACTCATACCTACTTTCTATCACTCTCACTAAGTATAAGGTAGTGGTATAAAGAGGAGGTTAAGAGCATTTCTGCCAGTTTGCAAATCTTGACTTCACTTATGAGCTGAGTGGCTAGGTCAGGTTAATTACCTTCCCTGCGCCTTAGTTTACTCATCTGAAAAACAGACATAATAAGAACAATACCTAACCAATAGAATTGTTGTAACAAGTGAGTTAATCCATACTAAGTTCTTAGAAAGGTACCTATTACACAGTAATCAACAAATGCTGGCTCCGGCTATCATGGTTATTACCTGCATATTTCCTTTCTTGTGACACCCCTGTTCCTGTTGTACTTGACAACGATCGTGATACTTCAATGCCTCTTCTTTTTAGTCATTTGTTTTAGTCATTTGTATGCTGAACATTTTGCTGTTATTATGTTAGGATACTCTGGGTCCTATTTAAATCTTTTATTTTAGTAGGCAGTCATCCTGCTTAGCTTTAGCATGCAGATTCTGCCCTACTTTTGTGGGCTGTGGTTCCAATGAAAATTTAATTTCCAGACCCTTTGTGTTACTATTTTGATGTGCTTAATTTATCCTGGGACTCCCACTGGTTCCTGCTAGTGCCACCTGAGGGGCAAAAGGAGCTTCCCCTGGCCAGGCTGCCTGAAGCCTTTAGGTTGGGGTAGGGAGCGTCATTCCCACCAGGAAGAAGAGGCTTCCCTGGCAGGCACTTGGGTGGTGGGAGTCCCCTTTGTGGTGCTTGGTGCTCCCAGCCACCCCGTGTCTTTTATGGAGGGAGGAGGAGTCTCAGGCCCATGGGGACAAAAAGGCTTTTGGGCTAGGCAATATTGTGGCAGGATTCCCTCTTGCTGATGCCAGTAGTGTCTCTAGGTGGGGAAATGGGTATGTGCAGGGTGGACAGAGAAGCCTTCCTCTGGCTCTTTATTATTAGTGGAGCTCCTGACTGATCTCTATTGCTGGGGCTGGTATCTGCAGAGCTTGCCTGGTCTTGTCGGTGGGACCCCTCTTCCATCCAGGGCAGAAAGGAGCCTACCTGAGGTGCCTTCCGTTGCTAAGCAGGAAATTATGAGACAATGGGCCCGAGTCAACTTTTTCAGTTGGGTGGGGGGTTGTGAGACACCTTGCTAATACCCTGTTCCCCTAGTCCTAGGGTCTCTAACATTTTTTCCTTCTACTTTCTACTTTTCAGAGTTCTCCTTTGGTTGCCTCTTGTGTTATTTCCAGTGTTTATAGATGTACTTAGCAGGGTAGAAAAGGGAGAAACAAGTCTATGCCATCTTTTCAGGACTGGAAATCTTGTTTTCTTTATTTGGAATGCTCTTACTACCATTAGCTCCAATTTATGAGATCTTACTTATTATTCGAGTCCTAGTTCAGCCAATATATTCTCCATGAGAACTTTCTTGAATCTAGTGCCTACTCTTTTCCACGTCTACTCATTGACAAGCCTCTGTCCCCGTGGATTGTGCCACCTTTACTGCTGCTATGGATACATTCTTCTTATTCCTATCAAAGATTAACTCCTTCAGGTGGGCACCAGATTCTATCCCTTCTTGCCCACACAAGGACACATATTTGTCAAATCTCTCCTTTTCCTCCTGCATCTTGTTTTTTTGACCAAATTTCATCGGTGTTTCTACTCATTCTCATTAGCTTTCAAACATGCTTTTTATATTTGTCCATCTTAAATAAACAAGAAAATAGACATTCCCTTCATACTTTCTGTTTCAGCTACAGCTCCATTTCTTCGCTTTCCTTGACAGCAAAACTTAAAATAATCTCTCACTATATTCGGATTGCTTTCTGCCTACTCTCTCAGGAGCCTGTTCCAATCAGGCTTTCACTCCCATGCTCCAGTGAAACTCCTTTTGTAAAAATGACCAGTGATCACTGCCAAATTCAATAGTCAGTGCCCATCCTCATCTTATTTAGCCTGATAGCATCATTTAACACAGTGGATCAGTTGCATTTGACAGTCTCTCTTCCTTGATATACTTTCTACCTTTGCTTCTGGGATGTTTTCCTTCTACCTCTTTGGCTGATTATTCTCAGTCTTCTTTGCTAGTTTCTCATCTCTCAGTCTCCCAAAGTTGGAGACTCCAGAGTTCAGTTCTCACATCTCTTCTTTTCTCTATCTATATTAGATAGAGAACGGTGAGCTCATTTAATCTTATGGCTCTAAATACCAGATGGTTTATAGCTCCCAAGCCAGATGTCTCAGGCAGCCTTCTCAAGACCCCCACTTATATGACTAATAAGCATCCTTTCACTGCAACAGTGCTATGATTTTACGGTAACCAGAATATTTTTTCTCATCTCCATCAGTATCTTTTTATTTGCACCTGAGACAACAAAACCAATTTTCAGAAAATAACAAGGTATAAAAGAAAGAAAAGAATATTGATAATTGTACACTGCATCCTGAGAGGGGTACGCCTCACAAGAATAAACAGGAGAAAGTGAAAAGGAGAAGTGGGTAGAAGGCTGTGCTTTGAGCATATTTGACATTATATTTTTTATATGCTTAATTATTTTAGTGTCATATAGCTAGGTGGGGGTGAAAGAATGTAAGTAAAATATTCCATGTCCTTCAGAGGATTCCAAGAACTGGTCTTGAAAAAGAGAACTTGAAGTTATATTTCATGTCATGAGAAGTATTTCTAAAACCGTCAACGAGGTTTAATTCCCAAGTCATCCCACAAGTTCTTTGTGAATCCAACTACATATAATTGAATTGGCAAAGCTTAACACGTCCCTGAAAATGTGAAAGTGTTGGTGTCTCCTTTCACAATAACATATGAAGGAAATTTGAAAAATTTATAAACTCTTGACTGTTGGAATGACCCTTTAATTCGGCATAAGAAATTCTTCTCAAAATGCTTTTTGTTCTTTTAAGGTTTTACTATAGCTCACACATATATTAATATAATCCCACTGATGCCCAGAAAAAAGACTGGAAGGAATTGTTATAGGGTTGTGATGGTTAAATTTATGTGTCAAATTAGCCGAGCATGGTGGTGCATGCCTGTAGTCCCAGCTATTTGGGAGGCTGAGGCAGAAGGATTGCTTGAGCCCAGGAGTTTGAGGTTGCCGTGAGCTAGGCTGATGCCACGGCACTCACTCTAGCCCGGGCAACAAAGGGAGACCCTGTCTCAAAAAAAAAAAAAAAAAAAAAAATGTGTCAATTTGGCTAGACTCTAGTACCCAGTTGTTTAATCAAACATTAGGTGATGGTATTTCATAGGTGTGGTTAATATCTGTAATAAATTAAGTGAAGGTGGTTACCCTTGAAAATGTGGGTAAGCTTCATCCAATCAGTTGAAAGGGTGAAAAGCCAAAAACTGAGGTCACGCAGTGAAGAAATTCTTCATCAAGTTTGCAGCAGCAGCAACTCACGCTAAGTTTCCAGACTGCAAGCCTACTCTACAAATTTTAGATCCAGGATTGAAACGTCAGTGCCTGCGTGAGTTTTCAGCCTGCCAGATTGCTCTATGGATTTTGGACTTACTAGCCCCCATAATTGTGTGAGCCAATTCCTTAAAATCAGTCTTTATATATATAAAACATAGTATATGTATATTTATGATAAAAATATATATCCTATTTGTTCCGTTTCTCTGGAAAACACTGATACGGTGGTTATCTTTGAGTTTGGGACTATGATAGTTTTTTTCTTCCTACTTTACTATTTATCACATTTTCTTTAATGAACATTTATTACCATTTAAGTAAAAGAATATAAACTGGGTTTGACATATCTTCAACCATTTAGGAGTTGTTAAAAAATTCTGAAAATTAGATTCCAAAATGATTTCTGTGAAGGGAAATTGCAACTTTGGGCTCTGCTGGAGAGATTTTTGCATACAAATTTGGACCAGCCCAAATTATACGTCTGGAGTTTCAAACAAATCTTGTTATTTGTCCCCCTAAATCTTGTTTAAAAACATCACCATGGGAATTGAGGATCCAAAAGACTCTATGGCTATGGATAAGAACTATGATAGAGACAAAAACAAAAGAAGCAAAACAAAAACAAACCAAAAACCAAAAACCAGACAATGAAAAAAGGTCGTGCAGTGTCCAAGCAATGTCATAGAATAAATTATATTGCCACATTACTGGCTCATGTCCTTCACTGAACTAGAAGATTAGGAAAATATGTTAGATTTAGTATATCTTGACTTCAGGATTTGATGAGATTTCTTATGATGACTAGAAAATATAAAGAAATGTGGTTTAGATGTGACTTGATTTAGGTGTTGAGTTATTCAATGAACACAATAAACACAGTGGAATAATGCACTGTTATTGGGGGTGAAAGGAAATGGATTTGAGAGTTACTATGGAGATATAAATAATGGCACTTGCTGACTGGATGTCACGCTCAGTGAAGAAGAAATATTTTACATGATTTCCAGTTTGGACACCTAGGTTTACGTGTGTTCCATTCACTAAAATGGGAAAAAATGTACAGAAATACACATTGGGGAATAGAAGTTAGAGGTGACGATTTTAATTTTGGATATTCTGCGTTTAGACATGTATGAGACATCCAGATGGAAAGACAGTCAGCCCTTCCTATCTGTGGGTTCTTCATCCATGGATTCAAGCAAGCTTGGATTAAAGATATTCAGAAAAAAAATAAAAAACCCAACACAACAATAAAAATATAAGTAAAAAAAAATACAGCATAACAACAATTTACATAGCATTTATATTGCATTAGGTATTTTGAATAATCTAGAGATGATTTAAAGTATATGGGAGGGTTTGCGTAGGTTATATGCAAATACTACACCATTTTATATAAGGGATTTGAGTATCTGTGGATTTTGGTATCTGTGGGGGTCCTGGGATGAATCCCCTATAAATACCGAGGGATGACTATATTCAGTAGGCATCTAAAAATATCTTTCTTCTATAGCTCAGAAAACTCCCAATACCCCATACCAGGGGCAACAGTTGAATTTATGTCTAAGATAATGCCAAGAATTTTAGCCATGTTAGTAAAAACAGAGGAGATGTTACATATCTCTGGGATAATAACCTATTGAGGAATAGATTCTAAATGGGAGAGAATGAGTATATTTATACTGTAAGGAGAAGATGCTGGCAGGTAAGAATATGTTAAAGCCATATCAGAGGGCACAGTAAAAGATGAAAAGAGGACATACTGATTAAAAATATTATATCAGAGGACATCATGCAAGAGAATAGATGAAGGAATGTTATTCAGAACACCTCAGTCAGTGTAAAGCAGGACTTCTCCCCCATGACAAGAATAGGTATGGGTAAGTATAAATTTGGGGGAGGAAGGAGTTAAAGCTATAAATCTGTGATTCATTTCTGCCTTTTTTATGAGGGTTATGCTTTTGAGAGAAAGAGAAGAAGGCAGTGACCCAGTCTAATCTTGTAAATGTTGTAACTGGTCCTTTGGGCAAATAGACTAAGAACATTTGCCATAAAGAGAGTTCTTATCTATGGAATGGCCTTTATAGGTTGTCCCTGGCTTCAAATTACTTATGATAAATGCATCTAGAATTTATAGATTTATAAGGCATGAAAAATTTCACATAAGTTCTACAACTCTCTAGGGCCATAAATGGAGATATTTTATAACTGAACCTTCCCAACCGTATATGCTGACCCATAAACCTCACTTAGAGACCTCACGTTCCTCTGAGCTAGATGGCTCTTGCCCAATGTGGAAAGGAGAGACCTGAGGACCCAGCCACACAGGATGTCCCAGACTTCTCCCTCTTGTCTGTACCTCTTAGATGGCTTATGTGCTTAACATTATTAATAAAACTTTTTACTAAGCAGGGTCTCTAATATGTGTGGTTCCTGATTTGGAAATATGATACTATGTGCTTAGTTGTTGATTTGGTGGGACACAGTAGGCATGTATTTTCTCCATGGATTAGGAGCATAGTGCCCTTAGCTAAGAGTAAGGGAGATGGAGGTGGGACTTAGAATGTTAAATAAAGACTTTGACTAGTCTTCATGGGGGAATGGAGAGGGAAATGTCAAGTGATTGCAGAGAGATATTCAGATCTAGCTAACGTGATGAGTAAATGGACCAGCTGGGTTGCATTAATAGGGTATCTAGAGTGTGAGGGAGGTGACTGCCTTGCTTCACTTTGTACTAGAATGTTGCATTTCTGCTGGGCTATGATACTCTAATTAAAAAACATTTATGGGAGACCAAGAAGATGTTAGGGACTTGACTCAATATTAGGTCACACGTCGAACATGGAAAGATTGAAGACACTCAGCTGAAAGAAAAAAAAAAACAAAACGGAATAGGTCTCAGTTGATTGAACTAGAATCAATGACTGGAAATTATGGGGAACCATTTTACAACAATATAATGAGGCATTTTAAAAGTTGCCCAGAGAAGAAAAGTACAGCCTTAATCTAGAGATTCTACAACCCCTAGAGATTTTTAGTGCAGCAGAGCTAAGGTGAAGCCCAAGAATGTGTATTTTGGTCAAAGGCTACAAAGTTTCAGTTAGACAGGAGGAATAGGTTCTGCTGATTATTTCACAACATGGTGACTATAGTTAATAATAATGTACCGCATATTTCAAAATAGCTAAAAGAATAGATTTTAAATGTTCTCACCACAAAAAATGATAAATATTTGAGTTGATGGATATGTTAATTAGCCTGACTTGATCATTTTATGATGTATACATGTACCTGTAAATATATAGAATTATTTGTCAATCAAAAATAAAGTAAAACTTAAAAAACAAAACAAAACAAAATAAAAAGCTAAACTTCCTAGGATAATCTGCCGATTTGCCATGTAGCCAGACTTGGGACCACTGAGCTGGTTGATACAGTAAATATTTGTACCTCTGGTGGTTGAATTGGATGATAGGTCATATCCTTTCCAAGCTGAGATTGTGTGAGTCTGCAGCTGACCACATACTGAAGATCAGCAGCAATTTTCAATAAGTACCGTCTGCTTCTTTCCTTATAGCTTTATAAAGCAGCTGGCCTCACAATGATTAGTTTATTTTCTATCGCTGCCTAACACTTGGTTTGCCCATTGTTTATGAGATATGACTCACTTATGAGACCAAAATCAGATGGTAAGAACCCTGACACAAGCGAGCTGTCTAGAAACTCATCAGTGCTGAGCTGTCTCTGAAGTGCCTAAGAAATATTAGCACAAGTGCACTTTGAGGCTGAGTTCTTACACTCATGTATAATAAGTTCACCCGGGAACAGTAATTTTGAAGGTCTTCAACCCTGACAGAGGTTGAGCATGTCATGGGCCCTGATCTGCCTTTCTTAATTGTCTTTATTAACCATTATGTTAATGTTCACAAATCTGTATATAGAAGCCAAAGCAGTGGCTAAAAAAATTTCTCTCTACAACGTACACGGAAAAGGAAAGTTCCTAATGACACCTCTCTCTATAAAGTGCACTTATTGCAGAACCAGGGACAATACCTTCACAGAGGAGAGGTAAAGCACTTCCTCCCATGGTGTCCTATGAAACTTCAATTTTTTTTGGCACCAGAAAATTAACAGTCCTAGCTCCTCTGAGGGCTAATGGGCCAAATTTGGCTTTTAACACGTTTTTTCTCCCAGTCATTCCATCCTCATGAAAGGATGCTCCTCTTTCTATAAGGCAGCGTTTCAGATACTGACTTCTTAGATACCCTCTTGGCCAATGTTTCCCAAACATATCTGATGGTAACAGTCATCAGGGGATACTTGTTAAAAATATCCTATCCCTAGAAATTATGATTCAGTGGCTCAAATGTAGGTGTGATAATTTATATTTTTAACAAGGACTCCAAATATTCCCAAAGGTGGTTTGTCATTAGAATTACTGGAGAGCAGATCATTTATAGCATTCCAGCCTATACATATTGATTAAGTCCCAACCTATACATATTGATTAGTAATCTCTGAAAAAGGAGTGCAAGAAATCTGTAGTTTCAGTTTCCTCAGGGAAGCCCCTATGAAGCTTACATACCTCAGAATTTTACTTCAAATAAGGGAGAGTATGTCATTTGGGTCTGTAGGTATGGTTGCCCCTTTAAATATGGGAAGAACAGTGATATCTTCGGAAAGAACCGTGATGACATATTCCCGTATTGATCCTGGGGAGAAGAGTTCAATTTAACTTATCTCAAGAGCAGGATTTCTCAACCTCGACCCTATTGACACTTGGGACTAAACAATTTTTTCTTGTGTGGGATGGTCCTGTGTATTGTAGATGTTTAGCAGTGTCAGTGGCCTCTACCCACTAGATGACAGTAGCACTCCTCCCCCTAATTGTTACAATCAAAAATGTTTTTAGACATTGCCAAATGTCCCTGGGGACAAAATCGCACTCAGTTGAGTACCCTACTAGAAAAAGGATAAATCATTGATTGTAATTTAATCAAACTTTAAAATTCTTTTTACTGGAAATCAAAAAAGCTACAGCAATCAACTCGTCTTTTATCTTGTGGTCTCTCCAGATGTTCCAGAACATGATGTAGGCTCCCAAAGGTAGGAAATAAAGCTCTACAAATACAGAAAGTAGTGGATCGAGTATTGTTTCCTGAGTATGAAAAAATCTGTCAAGTGTCACAGGACTGTGGCCTGGATACAGCAATTTTGACCAATTCATCATGATTTTATAGAAAGAATCTTAATGATATCTTAACTCTTTTTAATTATGCAAAAAGCTTGAATATTTGAATACATCTTATGGGAAAGAGCTTCAGACAAAATTAGAGAAATATATCTTCGACCAAACAAGGATTAAGTTCTCAGATATAAATCTTTTTATTTGGTAACTTCTAATTGTAATAAAAATATATGATTGGTAAAACAGTAGTGTTTAAGAAAGGGTAAGTAATTTATTTATTTTATCTTTTTTCAGGGCTTTAACACAAAGGTAAACTCTATGTCAAGAGTTGTGATTTATGTGAACTTAAATGATACAACATCGTTTTATTCAGAGTTAGCAAAATGTGAGGTTTCAGGGCACAGTCCCCAAGTTTTCCCTTACTTCTGACACCAAGTTTGAGGAGCTCCCAAAACAACCCTCAGTCTTGATTATTCACTGGAAGAACTCACCAAATTCAGTGAAAGCTATTATACTAATGATTATGGTTGAATACAGGGAAACAGGACAGATTAAACTTAGCCAAAGGTAGAGACGAATGGGGTAGAGTCTGGAAGAGTTCTAAATTTAAACCTCCCCTGTCCTCAGGATGTGTTACCCTCTTAGAACTGATGCATGTCCTTTTGCATGGAGTACTGCCAACCAGGGAAGCTCACCTACACCTGAGTGTTCCAAGTCTCTACTGGAGCTCCATTACATAGGCGTGGTTAAGTGATTCATTGCCCACGTGTTTGATCTCAGATGCTAGGTTGACAGACGCTGCATGACTCAAATTTCGCACCCTAAAACATGGATGGTCTTCCTGGTATGGCTAGTCCCCACACTAAGACTGTTGGGTGTGGCCAGCCTCACCCTGAGACACAGTGTGGCCAGCCCAGCCCCTGACGTAAATAAAGACACTTTTGTTAGGTATGACGTAAATTATACCTGAAAAGTAGAAGGAAAAGGTCAGATCTCTCTTTGGGCAAGGTCAAATTCTTTATTGCATATTTGAGCCATGAAAATTTATTTATAGAGCCTAAGTGTGACATATATGTATGTAATTTTTAGGGATCCAGTATGCTTCAGATGTTTCACACATATTATTTCTTTAAATACTACATTAATGTATAAGATAAGAAATAGTATTAGAGGCCACAAGCATAACAATCTGATCACATATGTTGTACAAGTTTTGTATCCTTTATTCAAAATTCTTGGGATTAAAGTGTTTTGGATTTCAGATTTTTTCAGATTTTGGAATATTCACATATACGTATTGAGATATCTTTGGGATGAGACACAAGTCTATTTATATTTTATACACACCTTTTACACATAGCCTGAAGGTAATTTAATACAGTATTTTTAATACTTTTGTGCATGAAAAAAGTTTTGACTGCATTTCGATTGTGACCTGTCACATGAGGTCCAAGTGTGAGACTTTCCACTTGTGGCGTGAAGTTGGTGCTCAAAAAGTTTCAGATTTTAGATCACTTCAGATTTGAGATTTTCAGAGTAGGGATGCTCATCTTGTAATATTATTACTATTTTAATTTTTTAAAATTTGATCAAGTCCCATTTATTAATTTTTATTGTTGCTGTGATTGCTTTTGGGGTCTTCTTCATAAATTCTTTGCCTAGGCCAATGTCTACAAGAGTTTTTCCAACATTTTTTCCCAGAATTCTTAGTTTCATGCTTTAGGTTTAAGTCTGTTATACATCATGAGTTGATTTTTGTGAGGTGAGAGGTGCGGATCCTGTCTCAGTCTTCTACATGTGGCTACCCAAGTTGACAGCCCCATTTATTGCATAGGGATTCTTTTCCCCAGTGTATGTTTTTGTCTGAACTAAAGTCATACTTGTGTTTAAATCGTGGTAGGATCTGCCCATTATTATGCAAAATACAGGTTGCCAGACCAAAGTCTTCCATCTCTCAAGACCAGTGTTTCTGCTCTCCTGTCATTCACATAAATTATAATCATCATAGTTTGAAAAATACTTAAATTGAACTTAAATTTTTAAATTATCCTAAGTAACCATGATCAAAATCACCCAGCTAGTAACCGATAAGCCAAAATTCGAACCTAGTTCTTTAGGTCCTATGGCTTCCTTTTATTCCAAAGCTGTATAACATGATGAAAGGTAGTACACACAGGACCCTGCAATTGGCTTAGAACACAAGAATAGCCATGCACAATATTGCCAGTGATCTGTGGGGACTCAGTAGATGCTTAGAAAGGCTTCTGGTAGCCTGAAACGATAAAGGAAATCAAGAAGCACTTTGTTTTTGTGCCTAAAATAATAGTTCAAGTGGCAAATCAGAAAATTTGTTTTGGCCAGTGTCCAGGTCTGCATAATTTTGGTTTGTGATTTTATTGGTCATTGCACAGGCTGCTTTTGTCTTCTCAGAGACTGAATAAAATTTGAGTCATGATGGTCCTTTTTACAAAGCAGCCCAATCTCACTGACTACTTAAGTGCCAGGGATTTCCGTACCTCCACTGACTCTTGGACACAATAACACTAGGGGATTATCCTGGTTTATATAAGTATTAAAGCACATTCCTTCTAAATCTAAAGGGTTACTGTAACTTAGAGAATCACTTCTCTCTCTCTCTCTTTATCAACTTGGTCCTACTGCTTAAATAATGATAAAATTTGCCTATTACTTATTAGACTAAAATCAATTTCATTTTCCAAGACCATTGTCCTCCTCTCCTATCCCGCATAAACTAGGATTACCATCTTCTCGTGCAGTTTTGAAGTTAAAATTATTAATTTTTTGGCCTATCAATTTTAGTAGCTGTTTAGTGACTTGGATAGTTTTAAGACACTCACAAAAAAGTTTATTAATGAGCAGATAGCTTCTCTACATTAAGTTGAAAAAAAATCCTCATATCACAATGGTCCACAAGTATCAAAGATCATAAACAATACTATGGAAGACCTTCCTGGTGATATGTGAACTGAATTTCTTTGAAACATCCACAACCATCATTTCTCATATCCTCTTTAAGAAATAGCTTTCCCAGATAAGCAGGGCTCATTAAACACTGCCACTGACAATAGGAGTATGTTAGGCATAAAACAGAAAAAAATTAAGATAGTAGCTGGGCACATTGGCTCATACCAGTAGTCTCAGCTACTCTGAATGCTAAAGTGGGAGGATTGCTTGATCCCAGGAGATACAGGCTACAGGGAGCTATGATCTTGCCACTGCACTCCAGTCTGGGCAACAGAGTGAGACCCTGTCTCTAAAAAAAACCCCAAATAAATAAAAATAATTAAAATAGTAATAATAATATGTGTAATTATTTGCAAATATGTCAAAATGTTTTCAAATACATTTAATCAACAAGAAAGAAGAGTCAAGAGTTGTCACTCAAATTTTTAGCTGGTTTTCTTGTATGCCTTGGTCAGTGTACTGCAGTTGTTTCAACATGAGGACATTTCAGAGAAAAAATGTGCTTGGTCTCCTGAACACATGTTTACTGTAATTTCACTACCAGAAAGCTTGTACTTTGTAACCCAGATCACAATTTTCTTGAGGTTAATTTGTCTATCACCAGAAAGAAAAAAGTACAGAAAGAAAGAAATATGTAGCCAACAATATCAGTGATAAAATGAAAAAGTAGTCAGCGTAGAATCTTTCACTTAATAGTGCATTTTAAATTCTGGTTCAAGGATCAGATCAGATCCATTAGAGTTATCTTGAGCACTTGTTAAATACAGAATAATCAGAGACGGAACTCAGGAAATTTTATCTTTAACAAGTGCCTCCAGGTGCCTCTCATGTGCACTCAGGTTTCAGAACCACCACTGTCTTAGGTAAATAAGATAACCGGAGAACTCTTTTTAGGGAGCAACTATCTACAAGTAGTGAAGATCTTAAATTAGGAAGTAACCAGGGATTGGAAATAATTGATGTTAAGATTAGGAAGTATAGAACACAGAGGTTACTTTTGTTGAGATTGAGCATATCCAAAAAGAACTATATACTTCCTACACTACAGAAAAGCACTGGCTAGAAATAGTCTGCATAGTATTGTCAGAAGTTTCTTAGTTATCTATGTAGGTTTGGAGCATGAGGCAGGAGCTCCAATCTTTTTTGGCCCATGATTGACTAGAGATCTTGAGAAAATTGCTTCTGTGAGACACTGGCAAACTGTAGGCCATTGTTAGGTTCCAGGGACAATAAAATAGTGTATAAAATTTGGGTAACATGATATGCTTATTGTAAGTCATATGATTTTTGATGCTTTTCCCTCTCTTTCTTTTAGTTTAAACTTACCACATTAAATTGTATGGTTTGCATGTGACCATGCTACACTGTCCAATAGGTTATGTTTCTCTAGGTTTCTGGGTGGAGGCTCCCACTGAAATATATGGCAATTTCTCTTTGTCATCATGTAACCCAGCTTTGTCATTCACTGGGCACATCTGACTAAAGGTTTATAAACATTATATATAATTTGATTATCATAGCTCTAAAATCAGACTGGGCTTCCTTAAGGGAACCTAGATTTGGCTATGTGAACTCACTCTCCTTGTATTATACTAGGAATACAGAAATAGGGATCAGCCTCTATCTGCAAAGAATTCTTACTGAAGTAGGGGACAAGGGAATAAATGAACTATTGTTATACAGTATGATGGGAACCATGAAAGAGGTCAGTGCGGTTACCATGAGCTCATAGAGGGGAGGTTACCAGACCAATCTGGAGCCAGACTGGGAAGGATTTCATGAGGAAGCGAGTCTGAGACAAAGGGGTATAGTAGGCAGATGAAGTGGTAGGGATGGGTAAGACAGAAAGTCACGTGAGAGGAAAGCAAGGCTTTGGGCAACAGAGGACACATCACATTCTTCCATCTACAAAGAGTTCAGTTTGCCTGAGGCACAGATTTCCAGGGTAAGAGTGGCAAGAGACGCTGCTGTTGGAGAAACAGGTAGAGGGTTGTGAAAGCCTTATTTGCCAGCATAAGGAATTTGGATTTCAACATTGAAGGCAGTGGATGTCCGTTGAAAGATTTGAAGTAGGAAATTAACAATGATCAGATGTACAGCTTAGAAAGAATTCACTGATAGTAGCGTAAAGGGTGTATTCCAGTCAGGGGATTTGAGATCGAAGAATACTTGTTAGATGACTACTGAAATAATACAGATAAGAAATGATGACTTGGAGGTAGAGCATTGACAGCAGGGTTAAAGAAGATGTTGACCAGCTATCAGGGAAGGGAAATATCCAGGGCTTGGTGATAGATTGGGTAAAAGGTGACAGAAAAGAAAAGGGTCTATAGAGACTGTGTGGATGAAGGTGTCATTTATAACATGAGAGATGAGCAGGGTTTGGGGTAAGGTTATAACTTGAGTTTGGGTCATGTTGAGTTTTAAATGCTTATGTGACATTCAAATGGAGATAGCAGAGGCACAGTATAACCAGAATGGTGATGGTGGTTGTGCTAACAGAGAACTGTTGTAGTAGTAGTAGATTTTGTCAAAAGGGCAGAGTTTTTCTTCTGTGTTAGTTTTGATCAGGATGAATAATTGCAAATTTTACAGTGTCACCGAACAAACAGAGCAATCGCTTCTACTTTACAAGTCTGTAGCCCACGTGTTATGTTATTACATATGAAATGTCCAATTTCCTTAAGTACTAAATTTGACAGTTAATATACACATTTTACTTTGACACTTCTTGTTTTATTTTTATTGTAAAGGTATATCTTCATTCTTTCAAATGCATGTTTTGACTTGTGATTATCTTTCAAATTTTTTAGAACAATTTTTGTACAACCATAGATAAATCAAAAATTCATATTATTTTCAAATATGAATTCTGTTGTAAAACAAATACAATACACACAGCTCAAAATATCAATAAAGTGTTTAGAAAGGATGTGGCTAATGAACACACAGTACGTCGATGGTTTAAAAAGTTCCATTCTGGTAATTTTAATCTGAAAATGAGCCATGTAAATGACCTGACACCAAGGTCGATAATGATGAGATGAAAGCTGTAGTGGAAGTGAATTCATCTCAACCTATGAATAAATTAACAACAAGGTATGACGTTACTATTTCAATAATAATAGACCATTTAAAACAAATCGACAAGGTAAAGAATTTGGATAGATGGGTACTATTAATACATAAATTAAACGAATGTTTAATCTTGAAGCTTGCCTTTCTTTGCTGTCAAAACATAAAAGTGAACCATTTCTACACCATATTGTTATGTGTGATAAAAAATAGATTCTTTTTGACAATCACAAGCATTGAGTACAATGACTACATAAGGTGCTGAAACATAGTCCCAAATCAAATATTTATCAAACAAAGCTAATGGTGTCTGTTTGGTGGTCCAGCACTGGTATTATCCTCTACAGCTTCCCAAAACCCAGGCAATCAATTACAGCAGATGTCTACTGCAACCAACTGGATGAAATGAGAAGGATGGTTGCAATTAAGCATCTGAGATGGGTCAATAGAGACAAGTCAATCATCTTACAAGACAATGCTTGACCACATGTCACACAAACAATGCTGCTCAAACTGCAGAGACTGGACTTAGAAACTCTCTGTCATCCACTGTATTCTGCAGACCTTACACCAAATGACTACCACTTCTTCCAGACTTTGGACCACTTCTTACATTGAAAAAATATTCAATTCTCAACAAGCTGTGGAAAAACACCTTTCACAATTTCATCACCACTTGCTCTCTGGGCTGCTTGGCTGCTGGCATAGACAAGCTACCGTGAAGATGGCAAAACTGTGTTGATAGTTTAGGAGCATAACTTTGATTAATTGTACTGCTTCTTGTTTGAGATATAACAAGCTAAAATTTTGATTTGAATTCGAACATTTCTTATTTAATGACCTAATAATACATTGCTATATTTTTCCTGTGTCTGGTGAGCACAAAATGTTTTCTCCTCTGAGAAGCTGTGGTGTTTATCTTGGGCTGGTGAAGAAGTTTTTTTGGTAACATAGTGCAACATTATATACAACGAAAAGAAAAAGAGAAGAGGGGTGAGAGAAACAGCCTGGGGAATAAATTAAAAAACAGATAGACTTCTAATTGCTCCAAGCAATATCTGAAGAGATGGTAGAACCAGGAAAGTAGATTTTAGCAAAAGCAGATTGATTTAGTGATGTGGGAAAAGAGATCAAATTGCTTGAGTGAAGAAGAAAATGTACTTCATGAGAAGTGACAAGATGGTCTTCACATTTCCCTCAGTTTGATTAAACTCTAGAGGGGTTTCTTCCTTTGACCTCCCTTTTCCTAGAGCATTTACAAAATCATTTGCAATTGTAAATACTTTCTCTACCCCTTTGAGGTGCAATTTTTTTCCCCAGAGACTTGCTAGTTTTACAACTTAGAAATATCTTTCTCAAGTACCTGGGAACCTGGGAACCATCCCTTGGAAATGTAACGAGGGAAGATAGTGCCCCTGTCTCCCAGTCTCTAGGGGAGGGTAGGAGCCTAACTTCCACTAATGCCAATTAGCAAATGCAGATGGCCTAGCCACATTGACCAACTTCCCCATGCCCAGTGACTTCTAGAACTATTCAACTAGCTTTCCCCAGTGCTTAAAAATCTGCTACCTTTTGTTTCAGCAGAGTCCAATCTCTCCCCTATTGAAATAATATGGAATAAAATCTTTCCTGCCAGTTTAACTTTATCTGGTGCAATTTTTCTTTGACAGAAGTGATGGATAAGGTAGACTTTTCTTTCAAGAAGTCTAGCAGTGAAGGGGAGTAAGAAGACAGAGTTTGAGAAGGACCTGGTGTCACAGGTTTATTGTTTACAAACACAGGAAAGATATGGACATGTTTACATGCCCAGATGACAGAACTGTGGCTCTAAAGATACTGTCTAACTTCCACCTTGGATCTCAGTGCTTGACTCAGTTCTCCTCGATCTCTTGACTCTTATCTTTGGCTTGGTATCTGGATTGTAAACATTGGCTAGTGGGTTGTGGTTCATTAATAGTGTTTTCATCCACCCCTTCCTCCCACACCTGAATTGACTACTCTTAAAATATGCTTGTATTTCTTGTTTTTAACCCCAGCCTGGTCCTCTTTTCCCAAATACAGTTGACTTCTTGGCATCTTCTCAAGCACTTCCTGTTTCTCTGAGTTATTTATACTCCAAGATAGAGTATTCAGAATAATACTTTTAATATTTAACATTAAATACCATATAATTAACATGAAAAAATATATGTGAGCTTTAAAAATGTCACTGCTACATTTTTCCTATTATATATTTTTTTTATTGTTTGTTGTTTATAGGGGTACAGATGTTTAGGTTACGAATGTTGCCCTTGCCCCCCCTTCCCCCCAAGTCCCAGTCTCAAGCGTGTCCATCTCTCGGAGGGTGCGCACCTATTATATTTTTTTTCATTCATCCATCCATTCACTCAGATAACTAACAAATATTTATTATGATACGTGAGGCAGGAGATCAGAATAGGAAACACAGGTGGGGAGGCATGGTAGGAAGAAGATTAAGGTTACAGATCAATGAGAGCAAAAGCTGTGGTCAAGCTGCTATTGTAACCATTGTAGAAAAACCTTGCTTGTTCCAGTTTGGGGGAAACCCCAGGGGAGGCGCCTGTGCCAATGGAAGGCAAAAGTGTCCTCAAGTGACTCTGACTTCATTATACCACGATTACCATGGATTGGCATTTCAGCTTATCCTCCAAACGGGCTTTGGAAGCCATGACACATCTGGGGCTGAACAAATAAATTAAAAAACTCCCCACGGATGGGAGGAGGTAACATTCTTACTGGCCCTGGGAGACAACAATGCAGGAAAAAGGGAAGAAAAGGAGAAAACTAATGAGACCCCAAGGTTACTGTCTGCTTGGATGTGTGGCCACTCTGACCCCTTTGGAATGTACTGTCCCCTACTTGCTTTGGGAGTGGGTTTGCTAGATAAAACTTTCTGCTTATACTTCCCTAATTGGTGTTTGGTGTCAATTTTTTGTTACTGGACACAAGGATCAAGGAAGATCACTCACCAGTAATATGGCTACTATGTTTGGCCCTGGAAATATAGAAATGATGACTACCACTATATAAATCTATTGATTATTATGTTCCAAATTATGTGCTCAGTGTTTTACATACATTCATTTGTTCCAAAAACTGTAATAATAAAAATTACATTTATTAAGTACTTTTAACATGCCAGATATCATGCTGGCTACTTGTATTACACAGGGTTTTCCAAGAAACCAAACCAATAGAATGTGTGTGTGTGTGTGTGTCTGTGTGTGTATATAATCAACCCTCCATATCCATGGGTTCTGCATACATGGATTCAATCAACCTTGGATAGAAAATATTTGATAAAAAATTGCATTTGTACAGATTTTTTTCTTGTCATTATTCCCTAAACAATATAGCACAACTATTTACATAGCAGTTACATTGTATTAGGTATTATAAATAATCTAGAGATTATTTAAAGTATATAGGTGGATGTGCATAGGTTATGTGCAATATTACCCTATTTTATATGAGGGTCTGTGTAGTTGCAGATTTTGGTATTCGTGGGAGGTACTGGAACCAATCCTCCATGCCTCCATGGATACTGGGGGACAACTCTGTGTGTGTCTATTTACATACATATAGACATGTATATATACTTATACACATGCACACACACATACAGAGAGAGAGAAAGAGAGAGAGAGAGAGAGAGATTTATTTTAAGGAATTGACTCATAAGATCGTGGAGGCTGGCAGGTCTGAAATCTGCAGGGCAAGCAATAAGCTGGAGACCCAGGGAAGAGTCGATGTTGCAGCTCAAGTCCAAAGGTAGTCTGAAGGCAGAAAGTGGGGGGCTTCAATCTTTTTCTCTTAATGCCTTAAACTCATTGGACGGGACCTATCCACGTCATGGGGGGTAATCTGCTTTCCTAAATGTCTACCGATTTAAATGTTAATCTCATCTAAAAAATAACCCTCACAGCAACATCTAGACTGGTGTTTGACCAACCATCTGGAGACTGTTTTCTAGCCAAGTTGACAAATAAAATTAATCATCACACTGCTTTACATATACTGTATCTTTATATCGCTCAGCAATCCTATGAGGGATTATTATCAACTCTGTTTTATAGATGAAGAAATGGAGGGAAAGAGGGTAAGTGGTTTGTCTTGGAGGACAGTGGTTGGTAAATAGTAGAACAGGGATTTACACATGTCATCTAATTCAAAGCAGTACTCTAAACAATGATGCTTTCACTTATAGGAGAAGAAACTAAGGCATAGAGAGGTTAAGTAACTCGTGCTTGCCACTCATTAGTAGGTGATGGATTCAGAATTTGAACTCAGATCTGATTCTAAAGTCCTTGCTGTTAATCACCGCACAATAAACAATTTCAGTCTCTGTCCCTAGGCAGCTCTCAGTCTGTTAGGAAAATCAGATATGTAAACAAATAATTTGCATTGTTAGGAAATAATTAACTCTGTTTGGAGAGGCCAGAGTCTTCCTGAAAAAGATGGTCTCTGAACCTAGCTTTGAAAATAATAAGCTTCATTAGTTGGACAAAAGCAAGTTCTGAAAAGAAAATGGCATGTGAAAGATAATTAAGTATAAAACAGCAAGGAGTATTTGGGAAAGAATAAACATTTCGGTATTGCTCTCACTGGTATAAAGTGCCCATGGATATGGATGTTGGGTTGAGTGGAGAGTGAGGAGATGAGGATGGCCAGCCAGGGTGGGGCTGGATATTATTTTGTGGTTTGTATGGAGCCAATGAGGAATTTTAAAGAGAGAGAGAGATTATTAGACTTTAGCTTTACTAAACATGAGGAAATCTGTCAGGAAAAATTCTGAAAGTCTTTGAAGTAGACCAAAAACATTACTAGGTGACTTCAATGGAAAAATATGTTGTCTAGAGCACACCCTTATGGGTTATTTCATTCTGTGGGGTTTGCATCTTTCATTGTCTTTGAGCTATTTAAAATTCTGTAAATTGTAGATCACGGCAATGCAAATGACTCTTGTCCATAGATGTGCAAATGAATTCTGTCTGGTGGAAAGAAAATTAACTTTTCTCCCTGCTGTGGAAAAAGCCAGGTTTGAATATATTTGTAAATTCATCTCAGCATTACTGATTAACCTATGTAAGTGTGGTACTTTGAATTCTCCTTTGAACTCTTGACATCATACTGGCTCACTCATTAATTAATTAGTTAAATAAAATCTGTGATACAAATTCATCTGTATTTGTTTGAAAGTCATCATTTTATCTTTTAAAACTTTTTTTTCTTTAACAAGGCTGTCCTAAGGAAAGACATGATATGGTCTGTATGAAGGTTGTGGTAGCGCATGGGAATGGAGGGAAGTCAATAGACTAGAGATTGCTTTAAGATGTAGACTGACAAGACCTTGTGCTCTAAGGAGATCTGGGAAGTGAGGAAGTATGAGGGTTCAAAATGATTCCCAGATTTCTGGCATGGGTGAATGCATAGATAGTTCCCTTTATCAAGATATGACCCACAGGAAAAAAAAGATATCGAGGTAAAGATTACAGTGAATAATTAGATATTTGGTCGTGGAGTTAAAAAGAAGTTTCTGTTGCTAGAGGTGCTGACTTGGGACTCATAAGCTTATACATGTAAATTTATGGGAATAGATTGGAACACTAAGAAAGAAATGTGAGGTGAAAAGACAAGAGGGCCCAGTATAGAACATTTTAGGGATGAGCAGAGTAAAAAGATCCAGTAAAAGCGATTGCAAATACATCTGTTCTATTTATTTCTTTTTATTTTTTTGAAAAAGGAATGAGACATCTCTTCTATTTAGAATAATGTTATGGAATTCAAGGGAGGACAATGATTGAAAAGGAAAGACAATGTCAAATGCTAGAATTCCTAGTCCATTGGATTTGACAATGTGGAAGTCAGTGGTGGCCACTGCCAATAAAGCTTAAGTGTCATAGTGTGTGTTGCGGGGAGGGGTAGAAGCAAAATTGCATAAGGTTTTGGGAATTATTAATAGAAAATTTTATAGAAGGTAAGGAAAGCTGTTGGAAAAGAGGTATGGATGGATGCAGAATCAAGGGAGAAATTTTTAGGATTGAATATAGCATAAGGGGAAAGAGCCATTTGAAAACAATAAAGAGACAGAAGGAATAATAGATAAAGTAAAACTCCAGGGCTGGGCATGGTGGTTCACACTTGTAATACCAGTATTTTGGGAGGCTGAGGTGGGAGGATCACTTGAGGTCAGGAGTTCAAGACCAGCCTGAGTACTATAGTGAGATCCAATCTCTACAAAAAATAAAAAATAAAAAAATTAATCCGGTGTGGTGGCGCATGCCTGTCGTCCCAGCTACTCGGGAGGCTAAGGCAGGAGGATGGCTTGAGCCAAGGAGTTTGAGGTTGCTGTGAGCTAGGCTGATGCCACAGCACTCTTGCCCAGGCAACAGAGTGAGATTCTGTCTCAAAAAAAAAAAAAAAAGAAAAAAAAGAAAAGAAAACTGTGTGGGCAAGAATTAGTCCCCAAAACCTCATGCAGATATGCGTATCTGGCAACGGTCCCTCTAAAACTGTAGTACATCATTTTAGATCCATTACTGGGATCCAACACTGGGTCATGAGATAGTGTGATATGGAAGAGATAATTTCCAGTGGGGTAAAGTTGTAACAACCACCTTTGTGGGCAAGTGAAAACAAAAAATATTAGGTTAGGAAGGGCAGATCTTTATACTAAGAGTAGAAGATGTCCAAAAAAGGGGATGATTGTGAAGATGAAGTTCGTTTTCCAATTTTGCTTAGAAACAGCCCAGAATTTGTATCATGGTTATTGACCTGTAGCAGTTTAATATTCATAGGTAATGACCTAGTCATTTTAAAATGATTCTTTTCTATATGATGTTCTCCCAGATTACTACTCTAAGTGCCGTACATGTGTTAACTTTAATCGTCACAACCACACTGAATTATATTATTATTATTTTACAAGTGCAGAAACTAAGCCATTGAGTTAAAAATAACCTTATAATTCACATAGCTAGCATACAGTGAAACGTCAAACCCAATTGCTTGATGCAATTGTGGAGGATACCCAACTTCACTTTGCCAAATGCCTATTTGGACTGCAGTAACTTGATGCATTCCTTGGATACTATGCATTACTTGTTATAAGTACCCTCCCCACTAGAAGTCATGCTGCCTTTTATTCTGTCTCCTCCTTGTGCTGTGATTCTCAAACTTTAGTGCACTTAAGAATTAGGAAAACTTGTAAAGAAATCAGATTCCAATGTCTCAACCCCAGAAATTATAATTCTAGAAGTCTAAGTGGATACTGTGAATTTGCACTCTAAACAGACTTCCTAGGTAACTCCAGAGTAGGTCTACAGACCATACTTTAAGAATCATCTTAGAACTATCAATAGTTCTAATTTCTGGTCCTTTCTGGTATGTCTTGCTGTAAATAACTGAGATCTGAAGGGTTAAATTCCACAGTTAGCATTATGTAAGTATGTATGAGTATGTTTTATGGCTAAAAATGAAATGTTGGATAATTTCATAGATTACTAATATCTTTGATAAGTGCTCCTATTTTTATTAGACATTTTTATTACTTAAGTATGTTGTTTGTGGCTGTTTGTTGTACAGTATTAAAATTTTTACATATAATAGTCCTGGCCAAAATTACTTTACAGCTTACACAACAGTTATCTTTGGAAACACATTAAGAAACATATCATAAATTTATTGTTCTTTTTCCTTACTATTGACATTAGGATGTGCCTTTTAAATTATAACCATATGTATTTATACTATGTGTAAATATATGTATTCCATAGATATATATAAATAGGAGTAATCCATTTCTGCTTCATCACTTTTTACATTTCATTTCCAATTTTCTAATAAAGATGCATTTTTGTATCAAGTTCAGGAATCCAATCTGTACCTAGTATTGACATGAACTATAGGCTATTTTTTACTATCAGTTACCATCTCTGAATGGAGCTCAATTTCATGTTTTTGAATTTTGGTGGTGGCGGTGGGGCTTGAGTGTCAGATGTTTCAGGACTTCATTCCGGTGTAGAAAGATAAAGCAGGAACCAGGTGTAAGAAAGGTGCTGAGGAAATTGACCTTTACAAACTGTTTCTCACAAGGCACAGATACATAGTGTACAATGTGTGGGGCAAGACCATGTGTCTGTTGGGTCATCTACGGTACCATCCTGATGACTAATTGGAATCAGGCTGGTACTGCCTCAGCAACAGAAAATGTTCAAGTGGTTGAAATCAGATGGGTAATTATATTGCTTATTTCGGTGATCTGTTCATTCAGGGCAGAACCCCAGTAGTACCTGACAGAAATGGCAACGGGTTGGTGGTGATAATGATGGTGAAAAAAAGGCTTAGAGGATATAGGTACCATAAGGGAACCTAGGGCTTATTCTTGATATAATTCCAGGTAGACAGGTGATATATTAATCTTGGTAAGAAGATAACTGTCTTGGTTTAGGAATTGGAATTGATGGTTCTGGACTGCTAGAAGAGGTTCATTGGCAAATATATGTGAGAATCTGGGAAACAGAAGTGAATTAAATGATGACAAAAAAATCCCTTTCTTTATTACCAGTAAATTAATGATATTTCCCTGAATAGCTTTTTTTTTTTTAAAGAATCCATCTATCACATTCCCAAAATACTTCTCTTAATTTCTAAGAAGACAAGCAAAATTACAGTACAAAACCCATGATGACTAAAAAACTATAAAAGACAAGGTGAAAGGAAAATAAGGAAGAATAATAAAATGTGACTACAAGAAAATTAACTAAATACATTTTCACTGTGTCTAAAGGTGGGACACCAAATCAGTTCTGAGTTTCCTAATGAGCTAAACAAAGAGAAAATTAGGACAAGTTGCGAGATTCATATTGTCCATATGATAAAACATACCAGCTTGATGGGAGGCCCTAGCCTTGAAGTTGAAGGGAAGTTGCTGCATGGTTGTTACAAGGGAGACATAAAGTGAAATAATTGACAATAAGACTTTCTTACAGCAGTTTCTCATAGCATTTTTCAATGTAGGACAAATCATCAAAGTAAACAATTTAATAAAAGTGATTCTGTGGAAGCCTCAGACAATAGAGTCTGAATTGATTCTTGGGCAATACACAGAGGAGCAAGGGAGAAGGAGAACTGTATCTTCTGCAGGTGGTGCTTTACTAGGGGTTCTGAGGACACAGCAGAGAGATAGTCCTGAGCAGTTCTGGCGAAATCCTTGAGTACAGTTATTATATGTTAGTGATGGTGGGAATATTCATAAGTCTTAAATATCTACTGAGTGCAGGATAAGGTTTTCACATTTTTATTAAAAGTAAGGAGTTTAAGATTCTGTGTCAATCATAGGCAAACTAAAACATGTCCAAAACTAGACTCAATTTTTCCCTGGCTTCAGCACTTGACAAATTAAATACAGAGCCCTCAAAGTTTCAATCCTTAGAGCATCCTTGAGACTATTGTAGTTTGGAAAATTTCCCATACAGAAATAATTAATTGATCATTACGCCATAAACAAATCTCACTCAGAATATCTAACTTTAAGCATAGTGACTGGTCGGTGATACCACAGGTTAAATCACTGCTCAGTAACTAAAGGAAGTTTTATGTCAATTCATATGACAGATGTCTGTCAAAATTTATGAGAGTCAGCATTCCTTATGCTATTAGCTATCTCACAAGGCCCTTTGTCTGTTGAGGTCACTCTAGGTCTATCATATCATATACCCAGCATTGAGGAGAACACTTAATTTTCTCCTAGGTGTGAAGTAGGGATGGGATGCATATATTAGGTAATCTACAATGTTTAAATGGGTGAGTGTACCGTATGTACTGACAAAAATAAACATATAATAATGGTGACTTTATTGAATATTTACTATATGTTTGATACCTGCTAAGCACATTATTTCATTTGATTTTCAAAAACCAGTTAGTTTTTATTACATATAATTGTTCCCAGTTTATGGCTGTGTAAACAGAAGTTTAGAATTTAAATGGCTTACTTACATTTGTACAGCTACAAGGTAGATAACAAGGTAGAATGTGCACCCAGGTGGAATTATTCCAAAGTCTATGTTCTTTCCTATTTGGAAAGAATAATATTTGGCTTTGCATTTTTTACTCTTCAGCTTCAGCATCTACAGACTGTGGGTCTCAGAACAGAGTCCAGGACCATTGACCATGCATCGTTGCGGGGGGTATGTTGCCAGGACTTAGGCTTAGCCATCATCCTAGGATGTGGGCTACCCCCCAAATTTTTGGAAAGATAATTATTAAATGTTACTATATCCAGCATAGTAGAGTCAATTTTTTCAAAAATATTTTCCATGTTCACTCAGAATCCTTGATGATTAGTATAAGACTTAGGTATTTTATTTTATTATTTTTTTTCAGATAAAATATTATAAGTTTATTTACAACTTAATTCTCACCGTCAGTATGCAAAATACAAACCCACAAAATGTTCATTTTACTTTGTAGTTTACATATATACAAAACAGAAGTTCGCTTAAATTTATATTACATATTTATTAAGGCAAGGAACTATATGGAAAAAACATTTGTTCTGCTAAAGGCATACTTGGGAATAAACCATTGTACAAATTATTGCACATCTGAAACCACAGTGCATAACAGACTGCATAAAAATATTAGAGTAAACCAGGCGTATTTACCTGACTTAGGTCATAAATGTAGATCGGAAGACAAAAATAGATTTTCTTTGTCAAAGTATGCAGCAGTTTGAGAACTTTGGCTTCCTTGTTTGGTACCTTTAGAACCAAGACTCACCAAGCACCACCATTTAGGCTATTAAAACACATTTTCAGTACCTGAATTTCTTCCTTTTCTTCTAACATCATAATAATGACTTTTAGAAGGCAAAAAGAATACAAGGTGATCTTTATGCTTATACTGCATCAAAACACAATTCAGGGGAATTCTGGTCTTCCCTCCTCCAACTCACGGATCTAATTTATGCCCTGATATCCACAACTTCCAGACACTCCTCAGCGTTTTGTAAGTCCAGGAATATTCAAGTTGGATTTAGAATTGGAATGATAGAAGAGCCAGTCACATACCCCATCTGTTCTTTGATTTTTGACTTTTGGATTCCTCATTGTTCCTGATTATTCATTCACAGGTGGGCTCAATTGGGAACTTGACCATGATTGTAGTGCTTCCAGCTGGGCTTCTCCCCTCATCGGGAAGACAGTGTGAAAGGTAAAAAAAATACTGAATTCTCTTCTGGCAGTGTGGGTCATACTCACTGTTTGAGACTTAAAAGTGCCTCTTCATGTGTAAGGCGAGGTGGTCCGACCTAGAAAATGCCCAGCCGCACTTCTGGCACTGGAAGGGGCCGTGCCCGTTGTGTTTGCGGTAGTGTCTGGTCAGTTCATACGAGCGGGCAAATTTCCACCCACAGCCATCCTAGTCACAGCGGTAGGGTTTCTCACCTGCGTGGGTTCGCAGGTGTGCCTTAAGATGAGAACTCTTTGTGTAGGTTTTGCCGCAGCCCGCGTAATCACAGGTGTGGGTGCTGGTTCTTTTCCGGGGCCACGATCTTCCTCCCGTCTTTGGCTTGGACTCCTCTAGCATGCAGGAACCGGGTGGCGTGAGCTCTTGGTAACGGAGCGGCGGGACCTGCGGCTGCATCTGGTCGGGCAGGAAGGGTGGGTAGTTGGGCCCTGGGTGAAGCCCGGGGGAAGCCTCAGGGCAGGGTGACAGTCCCTGCTGCTCAGTAGTTCCTCAGGACCCAGGGTCGGGGTACTCCTGCTGGGGAGCTGCCGCCCCAGGGGGAAGTCGTGTGCAGTCGGCCTTTGGCCATTGCTGAGAGGGGGTCCCGCGCCTGAGTGGGCCTCTAGGGGCCGGCTGACGGTGCACGAGGGGACTGCGTCCTGCGTGGTCTTGGGGCGCATGCGCGGCAGCCCGCCGCTGTAGGGTGCCACCGTCACCGGGTGGCTGCCGTCAGGGCTGCCTTTGCTAACACCGATGACTGACGGGTATTTTAAATAATTTTATAGAACGTGAATTACATTTTATTGTTAAAGTTGTTTTTTGAATTGTTAAAGAACCTTAAACTTCTTAATATGTTTTAAAGTACTGTTAGTCATATCTATGACTTATCTGATACCGAGTTCTTTGTCAGGGTTGGTTACTGGTATGGTAGTCTTTCAATGAATAATTTTGATTCCTTTTATTGCAGTCTAGTTCACAAAATAATTTCCAGAAAGATATTATGATAAATAAGCAAGAATTGCTTGTACATTTGGTTTTCATAGTGTAAACCTTGGCATAGTGCAAAATGCTCTGCTCTCAAGAAATATTATTCACGCGCACAAAAATGTAAGGATAAAAAATGTTGGTGTGTATATATATATTGTTAAAAAATTAATTTCTGCTGTTATTAGTTTTGTTCTATAGAAACAAACCTTGAAGGGTACTGATAAATTGCCTTAAAGCAACTATGCTTTTAGGCCATATGTCCTAATGCAGTTCTAGTATGAAGTCATACTTTCTCCTTCATTTCTAAAAATACAGTCCTGTGTCTGAGATCTTAGGGTCTATGAAAGGACTATATGGAAAGGTTAATCAGGTGAGGCCTTTTGGAAGGACTAACTTTCATGCTAGATCTTGAAATGACTGATAAAAAAGAATATTCCACAAGATGCAAAAGATATGGGAAAATAGAGATGGAAATTTTAAACATCCTCTAGAATGCTAAGAAGGAGAAACACCAGAGTAAGTCATGTATAGGGAGTTAAGAAAGATGGGGTCAACGGATAAAAATGTAAGGTCTTAAACTTAGGACTGATGCATTCAAATTAGATTCATAGGTGGTATAAGATTATATCCTTACAATTATATCCTTACAATTTTTTTGTGTACCACATGTGGTGAAAACTAATGAAAGACTAATTCTGTAATTTTGTGTGAGACAGATGAATAAAAGTAATAGAGATTTGTTTAGTAAAGTTCATGTTTAAAGGTCTCTGGCACTAAGATGCAATGATGAAGAGAGAATTCCATTCCATTCCTTTGATTCAGTTTGGTCATCATCTTAGGGAGAAGACTGAAGTACATGTAACTACAAAGACAGGTGCTACAAGGACAAAAATAAATTTAAAAAATTACTTTTAATTGGGGAACTGAGGAATATTTAATGGAAAAAGTTACTTTTAAGCTAGACTTTTAAGGATTAGTAGCGTTCCAAAAGGCATGGATAAAGGAAAGATATTCAGGTGGAAGGACCAGGGCTGGCCAAAGGGGAAGGGTTAGCAGAGACAGAACCGTTGGTCAATTAGTTGGAAGGAAAATGCAAAATATTCAGAGGTGTTTTAAGCCCTTTGTAAAGTCTCAGTGTCTTTAAATATACATGAAATCAGGGATAGGTAAATGGGAAGACCTAATTCAATGTACCAATGATTTTTTTCCCACTTGTTTCTTACGTGAGAATTATGATTTGATTACACAGAATCACAATTCTATTAACAATCGATAGAATTGTGGGCTAAAGTGTCAATGAAGCTAGGTAGGCTGGCATCTCAATGTCTTATACATATAAGCAATAGAAAGTGTATGCAGTGCCTCCACATACATTTTCTAATTCCATTCTCTCAAAACCTTCATGAGTTAGTGAGAGAAAATATTCTCTTATCCTTATAAGGCAATTTAGATTTAGAAACACTTGCTCAAGGTTACCTAATTCATAAGTGGTGGAAAGAAATTTGGACCTGGGTTTCCTAGTTTCAGGTGTAGTCTTATCATACCACACATACAAAATGACAGAGAAATAACCATTGGAACCTACTGATTAATACTATGAGAGGAGAACCAACAAAGAGAGGTGTAAAGAATTTACCTGAAAATCTCTGATTTCCTAGGAAAAGAATTTTATAGTTCTTGATTTTAAAGAGACAGCATTTATTCCATTAGTTAATGGGCTAGCTATGAAAAAGCCAGCTGCTGAGATATATTGTTAATCTGCTATATCTTAATTTGAAATCGGTTGGTCTGGTCATGCCCCATTTAGTTGTTATTTGAACGGACAGTGGTGAACCTATCTTCTGTAACTAATAGAAATGAATGAACTCTTATTAAAAGGGATCTATATTCTATTGAGTTCATGTTTACTCATATTTTATTACAAGGACAAAAGGGAGAGAAGGGTCCTTTAAGGAATTATTGTAGGATGTCTAGAAAAACAAAAAAACCCACAAAAATATAACATTACTGTCTTATACAGTCCTTTATCTAACAACAGTAAGGAATTTCAAGTGTTTTATTGATGGCTCTATCAATCCTCAAAATGTTGCTGTAAGTCAGGTAGGTGGTAA
>RJWJ010009824.1:0-48900 GCA_004363605.1 Indri indri | reverse complement strand
GGCAATTTCTGGACTAACGTTCCCCTAGTTTTCCAATATACTTTGATAGAATGTAGTCGTTTTATTTTGTTTAACAGACTTCTCTTCTTTTAGTGGTTTCAAGTCATGCATTTACTTAATGTTTCTTTTCTTATTATGTATCATTTCCAGAGGTAAATTTTTCAAAGCTAGATGACAAGGAGTACAGCCATACATCAGTATACTCAAAACAATCCTCACTTATGCCTACTGTCCCACAGTAATTATTAATAGTGCCACTTTTCATTCAGAAGTGTCCTGGCTTGGATGATAATTCATATGGTGCCCCTGACTATAAGTGACCTTTTGTTGGGGGAGTGCGAAAGTTCATTTATATTTCTGTTTGGTCCACGTGGCACCTTCCTCCCAGACCCAGCCAGCCATTGTTTGGACCCAGCAACTATTTGAGGACAAGCTGTCTATGTTCTAGATGTTGGAAACACAGTTGAGTAAAATAGTAACCCTTTCCAGAAGGAGCTCACAGTCCTAATAGGGGAGAGTCCACAAATTAGGTCCTAATACGGCCTAAGAAATCTGGGTGGGAACAGAGGAGCGGGGAGTGGCTCTGCCTGAGGAAACTGGGAAAGACCCCACAGAAGATGCAGCATTGGACCAGGTGCCATGAACCTCCAAATTGCTGACTTTGGCAGGTACCTCCTATTTTTATTAGATAATCCAAAGCTAAGATGTTTACCATTCATAAGGCTCACACATGATTGCTGACTTGGGAGAATCACATCAGAGGTACCTTTCCGACAATGATGTCAGGCCACATCATCCCCAAAGTCGGTCTTGGAGTAGCTTCTCAGGTGTGCATGCAGGTAGACAGGAGAACAGAGTGGGAAGTGTTTGTGCCACATGCCAGTACCAGAACACCCTCAAGTCCCTGGCAGATGGACCTATGGGATTCCAGAACCAGGAATGCCCCAAAACTCTAGAAGGAGGAAAGGGTATGACCAGCTGGAGAGTATTCAGTCAGGACACGTGGGTTCCAAACCAACTCTGTTGCTGAAGAGGAAGTGAAGCAAATCACTTCATCTCTCCAGCCTTAGTTTATCTGGAAAATGAAAATGTAAAACTAAATCCATCTACAGAGTTTTTACAGCTTTAAAATTTTGATTTGTTGTATAGTGAGCCAATTACAAATCCTTAAATCAAGTTTTCTCTAACTGATGAGATAATTTGAGAAGATTCATAAAAATCAGAGCCAATTTAAAGTAACTTCACCTTTTTTCATTCATTTGCTGTAACCACAAAAGCTTTTACACTGATAAAGACCTTCATCAAAAGACCTCCGCATTTTGAATACCAAGTGGTAGATGTAGGGGTGGTTAGAAAGAGAGAAACCAGCCAAGAAAAACTGGCCAGTAGAATAATACAGTTCCTGGTTCTTGCTTTCCTCAAATCAGACTGTTGGGCACAGGGCTGAAATAATTTCCCAATCTAAACTTTTTCTGCCTCCTCAGAGCAGAAAAGCAAGACTCAGAAGCACTCTGGGGGAAAGCCTTTCTAATTCCTTTTTGTTCTTTGGCTCCCACTGACAAATACTTATTCTGTTTTTAATGTCACAAGTTGGAGGCAGTCCTGGGGGGCCGAGCAAGATGGCTGAATAGAAACCTCCAGCGATCATTCCCCCCTCACACACCAACACCAAATTCAACAACTATCCACTGCAAGCAAGCATCTTCAGAAGAACCAAAGATCAGGCGAGTGATCATATTACCTGGTTTTTTTGTTTTTGTTTTTTTTTTTTTTTTGAGACAGAGTCTCACTCTCTTGCCTGGGGCGAGTGCCTCACAGCAACCTCAAACTCCTGGGCTCGAGCAATCCTACTGTCTCAGCCTCCCGAGTAGCTGGGACTACAGGCATGCGCCACCATACCCGGCTAATTTTTTCTATATATATTTTTAGCTGTCCAATTCATTTCTTTCTGTTTTTTTTGGTAGAGACGGGGTCTCGCTCTTGCTCAGGCTGGTCTCGAACTCCTGAGCTCAGAACAATCCGCCTGCCTTGGCCTCCCAGAGTGCTAGGATTACAGGCGTGAGCCACTGCGCCCGGCCCCCATATTACCTGGTTTTAACATTATATCAGGGAAAGAGGCACTGAAGAGGGCAGAAAAGATAGTCTTGCATTGCCTACGACGCCACCCCATGCCCAGCAGTGAGTGGAGAGAGAACTCACAGAATGAATGAACGAGTGTGCATAACATATTGTCAGGGCACACTAGTTAGAGATTTCCAGTCTCTGAATTTTATTCCCATCTCTTAACACTGATGTATTTTGTGAACTTCTTTTCTCTATATATGCTTGTTTCTCTAACCATCAGGTGAAGGAAATTTTTGGTTTTCTTCTTAAGGGGGATGTTATTAGGACCTAGGTGCTAATAAGGGCTGTTTAGATAAAAATTTATATTAAATAGATAAGATTAACCTCAGAAAGTTCTTTGATTTCCTCCTAAATATGTAATACATGGAAAGTTTGGTTTTTGCTTTTTCTGACTCTGGTTTAAAGGGGATTGGAATAGCTGAGCCCATCTAGCTATTATTTATTGATACAGGAACATAACTAATATTTCTGAAATGTAGCTTTCTTGATCTGGTCTCTATTTTATGACGTTTTCAAAAGAGCTTAACTGGTGCCCTACATATTTCTGGGGTTTTAGCCCAACGAGTCCTCTAGAGACCAACAGGAGTGCCCTGTAGCCAGGGAGTTCACATTGGTTTTGCTGTCACATTGGTGACGGCAGCTGTGGGTGCCAGGACACAGAGGGTGACGGGACAGGGAGGAGATGGGGCAGGGCGGCTCTGGGGACCACTGCACAGGTGCACACACAGCCACCTGTAATCACTGTGGCATCCGTGGAGCCACTCAGCTGCTGCTGGAGCCTCTTAACCGTCGTCCTTGTGCGCAGTCAGTACCCAGGTCCCCTTTCTGCTGCGCTGGTGGCCAAGGACACAACAGTGACCACAGCACAGAGGAGAGGGGGTTTAGGGAAGGTCAGAGAGGTGGCACTGAAACCAAACCTTCAGGAACTGGCAGAGTTCTGACAGGTGGACCTGAGGAAGAAGGGCTTTCTGACCAAGTGGACTGACGTGAACCACGGCACGGAGGCAGGAATGAGGACGGACCCGCCCCCAAGGCTCTGGTGATGCGAGGTCACTGGTAACAGTCAGCAAAGTCCAGACAGAGGTTTGGCCTAAAGTGATAACAAAAAGGAAGATGTCCCACCAGAGGGTCTAGGGAGGAAGAGGCCGGCGGAGGAGTGCAGGGTGATTTGAGAGGGTGGCTGGAGCTGGGAGGCCAGACACTCCAGCACGCACTGTAAGACCTGGAGCATGCCAGTGGCAGTGGACAAGGAAAGGACAAGAGAGACCTGGAAGACCATTACAAATGGGATATAACTGTCCCTTGCATAGACCTACAGGGTGAAGTCGTGAGCTGGATTACAACATGACATTTGGGGGCCAAGTCATTGGCAAGATTCCCTCCTCCAGCCACCTCCCGTTCATTTTAAAAGTGTTTATTGAGGGTCCCCCGAGGCACTGGCCAGTGGCTTTCATTTACCCACAGGTGGAGGGAGCCATCGGAGAGGGAGGGCTGCCCTCCCTTACTTCTTGCCTTGTAGAAACTTAGCAGACAACTGTTTTCACTTTTCCGTATTTGTTTCCCTTCTTCATAGATCTTGGTATTTTGATAATATTTCAAATTAATGGGATTCATTTAATGGGACATAAATCAGATCCAAGCAGGGATAGCAGAGTGAAAATACTATGATCCCCACAAGTCAGTCTTTTTAATTGCCTGAAGTTTTAACCAAGTCCCTGAGCTTTGGCTACTGATGAAAGAAGCAATGGAACAAACAGACTCGTCTCTTGTCAAATAGATGGATCTGGTGGATTCCAGGACACTCCTGGAGGGAGCCAGGAACAACCATCTACGGGTCTCAAAGTGGAGACATTGGCAAGCCAGGCTGGAGCCATTTCACAAATGTCAGGGCAGCCTGGGGAGAGGAACGGAAGGAAGAAAAATGCATTCCACATCTGGGAGTGTTTAGAAGTTGGGAACGGATCATTTGGCGGGGGGAGGGAGGAATTCCCTTTACTTCTCAATCGATAAATCATTGCCACATACTTCCTCTCCATTGGCATTTTTATCTCCTCCTTCCTCCTCCTCTCTAACTACATTTATACACTCTTATTAAACCAAAGATTTATATGAATTTTAAGCCATTTCTACATGTATAATGTCAAAACGTTGGCTTTATTCTTCCCAGGACACTAAAGTCTATGTGAAATCAAACTATAAAGGAGACGAACTGTCTCTTTGGTGCCTGGATTTCCTTTGTCTCCAGGGAAGAGATCTTTGGGTGGAGGTGGTCAGGAGGGCTTCCTGGAGAAGGAGGCATTGGAGTCAGGTCTTAAGGAGGGGACTACTGTGGTTGGAGGGAATGGGGTAGGAATTCCAGGGGAAGGGAAAAAGGAATGAACAACTTCAGGACTTATGTATAGGCATACCTTGCTGTATTGCGCTTCACTTTATCACGCTTGGCAGATGCTGCATTTTTTACAAATGAAGCTCGTGGCAACCCTGCACCAAGAAAGTCTATCGGCACCATCTTTCTAACGACAGGTGCTCACTTCCTGTCGCTGTGTCAGCATTTCCTGGCAATAAAGTATTTTTAAAGTAAGATGTGTACATTGATTTTTTTAGACATGATGCTATTCCACCCTTAATAAACCACAGTGTAGTGAAAACGTAACTTTCACGTGCACCGGGAAACCGTTCAATCTATGTGACTCGCTTTACTGTGATACATGCTTTATTGCGGTGGTCCGGAGCCGAACCCGAAATATCTCTGCGGCATGCCTGTATATTTTTATAGAGGGCTAATAATCTCAAAGGCTTCTCAAAACATAAAAATTCGGGCATGCAGAAGACTTTTGTTGTTTTGGAGAAGTTTTTAGCATTTTTCACAGAGCAGTCAAGCCGGTTGTCTTTGCTAAGATTGATGTCGACAGAGAGAAGGGCCCAGCTTTGTGCCTCCTGCGGGTCACGTCACTTTGCCGAGAGAAATGATTCTGTTCCAGGCTGTAGACACAGAGAGTGCCCCAGACCCAGTGTCACCTGACTTGGTGACAGACCACAGCATCTCAGAGAACACTGTCCCTACAATTGGAAAAATAGTCTGAAATGTTCACAGTACACATCCTGCCCCAAGCAGACATGTAAAATCATTATCGGTCGTCCCTTTCTTGCCTGTCCCTCCTTCGTCGTGGTCCTGAACACCGCCCTCCAACCACACAGTGATTCCCTAAAGAAACCAGGTGGCTCTCATCCACTGCCCGTTCTCTGTGGGTGTCGGAGATAACCGCAGAGAACAGGGCAGCATCTGGAATCAGCAGCAGCAGATGTAGGCATGAATCACCACCCTTGGGGCCTCGGCTGCACGCATGCTGAAAGCCTCTGCAAGGAAGGCCAGTGCGATCTGTCGCGTGTCCCGCCATGGCTCAGCCCGCCAAAAGACTTCCCTCCCCAAACTGTCATCTGTTTGCCACAGTGCCTGGGATTTCAGCAGCAGGTTCAGCACTGGGCTCACACAATGTCAGAGCCCGCCCCACAGCTGTAAGAAGCAGGTCGGACGCCAGCCCTGTGGTTTTCCTTTTATCTTCCAGGGTATCTCCAAGGGGGACAGTGGGCTCACAAATTACTTGTTTGGGACAAATTCGGTCAACAGACATTTGTACCAAGAGCCTACTTGGCATTTAGCTGTGTGTCAGGCACTCTGGGGCAGGCGACAGGGAAAGAAGGGAACCCTGGCCTTATCCTCAGCGAAAACAACACACCAAGGAACCACATGTAGATACATATGACAAATACAGCACACGGAAGTGCCTTGAGGACATGAAGTGTTGGAGTCACCAGCGTGTGTCGAGGGGCTTTCACATATGTCACCTCTCACTTATTTGACACATTATCCTAGAATGTCGGTATAGTTACCCCATCTTAAAGATGAAGAAACTGAGGCTTAGGTATTTGGCAGAAGCTTCTTGTAAACCACACTTCGCCCCCTGGCCCACTTGCGTGGCACACAGCGGCCAGATGACAGTGTCCACTTCAAGCACTCTCCATGTCGCTGTCTCGGGGCTTCTCTTGAGCCTTTGAATCTCATCAGCCCCCAGGCCTCCCAGGGGGAGCTTCAACCATGGGAGATGAAAGTTGAGTCAGCAAATAAAGGAGGACCCAGCCTCCTGTCCTTTGGTGGGGCAATTCTAGGTGCTTTTAACACAGTTCCCCAAGAGTGCCCGACGGCCTGGGCCCCAGCTGCCCACAGTGGTGACCAATTTGATGACACATAATCGTTTGGTTTTTCCTACTTCCATTCCCTCATGCCAGCTTCCCCAGATTACCTCTCAAATCCACCACACACATCCTAGTCCTTGTCACATCTCTGCTTTTAGGGGAGCCCAAAGTGAGATGACAGGATGAGGAGCTTGTTTAGTGTCATACATGTGGCTGGGAAGTGGCTGAGCCAGGACTTAAACAAACCTGGGTTTCTGCCTCCTACCAGAGTTCTCTGTGCCCCGCATGGCCCTATCTCCCTGGAGGGAAGCTTCACCAAAGTGGGAAGTTTCAAGCCAAACCTTGAAGGAAGTGATGGCTCTCACCAATATGGGAGAAAGAGACTGTGCTCTGGGTAGCATGAGAGGCCTGATGGAAGGCACAGAGGAAAGACCCAGAAAGCGTTGACAAGGACAGCAAGAGGCACCTTGCTGGGACCTTGGCTGCGCAGAGGTGAGGGGTGGAGATGACAGATGAGAGAACAACTGCTCCACTCTTATAGTCACCTGCAGCTCCTGAGTCATGAAGTAACATGACACTGGTGACATCTGGCATGTGATTCAGTGTTGCTCCATAAATTAATGTAACTATTGGAGACAGAAATGTCTCAGGAGTTTTGCAGAGCTTTGCCCTGAAGGAATATGTGAACGTGTTTGCATATCGAAAGCTGTTTCACTTCAGGAGGGCATCTCTGAAAGATCAGTAGCTGGCTGTATCCCACAATGGCACCGCGATTCTCAGACCTGACATTTGGACTTGCTTTGAAAAGCAAAACAGGTCTGGTAAGAGCCACAGGATGAGAGCTGATCAAAGAATACCCGCCCAACAGACAGCCACCTGTGGCTAAAAGCAATTAGCCCAAGGGACAGTTCCTGCTTAAACTCCTGACTACCTGTCTCAATACATAATAACTTGATAAAGAAAATATGGAGCCACTATATCTCTGTTTAACCCTTCTGTTAAGTGATAAATTTACCTTAGAACTTAGAAGTTAGTCTTTGAAAGATTTTGTAACCATTTGTTCACGTAGATAGAATTAGTTAAGGGATCTGAAGAAGCCTTTTGAAAAACTTTTAACCTAAGAGGAACTACCTGTTATGTAAATCTGTTACCCCTGGCAACCATCACTGTACCTATAAATGCCCACGTAAAACTTCACTCTTGGCCTTTTGTGATTGATGGAGAGATCCAAGGCCCCCTGAGTACCCGCTTTGCCTATAATCTTTATAAATCTATAAAACTATACCTTTGTCTCTGTGTATTCTTTTATTTCCATTATTTTCCATTTTCTATTATTTTCTTATCCTTTGCAATGACCCCTACCTAAGGGACCCGATTTTTTTGCTGGGAGCGTGGCCATCTCCCAGCAATTAGGTGATGTAGATTCAAGCCGGTTGGGACTCAAAGGCAGTGATGCCAGCTGAGTGTTTTCTTGTCCTTATTTACTATTGTCCTCCAGGTCATTCTGATTCTCTATGAAGCAGCAAAAGGCACCTAGAACATAGAAGCAAATGTCCTAGTCTAAATGTCCTCGTTCATACTTCTGGGTTGCTCAAGGCTCAGGTCTGGCAACCCATCCCTGGGTCACATGGCCAGGGTATGCAAGGGTGGTGGTTCTCAAAGTGTGGTCCCTGGACCAGTAGACCAGCATCATCTGGGAACTTGTTAAAAATGAAAGTTCTTGGTCCCCACTGAAGACCTACCAAATCAAACTCTCAGGCTGGCACCCAGAACTCTGATTTAACAAGGCAACCCTGCTGCACTCAAGCTTGGGCAGCATGGCCCTGGGTGCTAAATGTCTGCTGTCAGAATTTTCTGTTTTAGCCATAATCTTCATACTATTGCTCTTAGTCCTAAAGAACGCCCTCAACACAACCTGTGGGGAAAGAGAAAACAGAAGTTAGTCAGTTTTTTGATAGCAGGTTCTCACTAAAACATACGTGAAACATCTAACATAGAAATTTCTAACTAATGGAAAACGTCTGACCAGTGCAAGATTTCACAGTGCCTGCCACAGACGAGAGTCTCCATGGTGTCAACTTCATTCTTCTACGTAGGGAGGTAGGTTAAAACACGAGAGTGTGTAAATATAGATGCCAAAGGAACAAAATCAAGTACATAATTAATTACTTCAAGTGATAAGGTTAATTTCTACTGTAAGAGACTTGAGAGATTTGAGTAGGATAGCATTTTCCCTGCTGATGCGCTCTGTGAATACCCAGGACCAAAGGCAGAGGGCAAGACCCCTGTCCTGACCTCAAGGATGAACAGGTTCAGCTCAAACAGGGTGCAGTGGTTTTCCTGTAGAGGCTTACTCATCCTTCTTGAGACCAGCTGGCCTTGCTGTTTGTGTCCCTCTCGACAGATTTTTTTAAATGGAGCTGACCCAGGGAGAGGAGTTCCAGGGCCATGACTGTTAGCCAAGATGTCAGATGTGTAATGGGAATGTTGATCATCAACCTGGGTTTTCAATTGTTATACTGAAAAATTAGTGCTGTGTTTGGGCAATAAGTAACTTAGAAGCTTTGATAAATTGTACCCATAAACTCGATCTATTATTATCATTATTATTATATCCAGTGATTAACCTTAGATGCATTAATCCAATGTTATGGATTTAACAAAAGACAAAGGAACCCCTGTTCTGTGATCTCAGTGCCATCATAAACTACGAGGGGTAATAGGGGACAAACTCAGGTGAGTCTTTTCCTCTGATGCCTCAGTTTCCTTATTCGCAAAGACAGGATTAATAATGCAAACTATGGAACATTTGTTCATTCATTCATTCATAGTTTACTCAACAGTCACTGAGCCCTTACTCTGAATCAGGCATTATCGTTTACAACAGTAAACAAGACAGATAAGGTTTTCCGTGTTGTGGGGTTTACCTTCCCGCAGGGACCCAAGAACACTTCTGAGGAAAATAACTGAAATGGCACTTGCAAAGGAAGCACTCCACAGCTCAGGACACCAGAGACAGTTTGACACTTGTTGCTGTGTCTCCCTAATTTCTAGGAGAAGCATTCCAGAAACTAGTACCATGTTGTCTTAGTCCATTTTCTGCTGCTTGAAACAGAATGCCAGAAACTGTGTACTTTATAAAGAAAAGGAATTTATTTCTTACAGTTACGGAGGCTGAGCGGCCTAAGGTTGAGGCGCAGCATCAGGTGAGGGCCTTCCTGCCTTCTGGTGGGGGCTCTGTAGGGTCCAGGGCAGTACAGGGCATCACGTGGCAAGGGAGCTGAACGTGCCAGCTCAGGTCTCTCTTCCTCTTCTTATAAAGCTGCCAGCCCCACTTCCATGGTAACTCATTGATCCATTAACCCATTAATTCATTAATCCATGAATGGATTAATCCATTTATGAGGGCAGAGTCCTCATGATCCAATCACCTCTTAAAGGCCCCACCTGTCAAAATTGCCACATTGGGGATTTAATTTCAATGTGAGTTTGTGGTGGACAAACATTCAAACCATAGCACATGTGAAAACTCGGATCGCGTACATACATTAGGTAGAGTGTGCTCAAGGCCACCCCACAGCTGACCTTGTGTGGGATACCAGTCATTCATCACCAACAGATCTAGTGCAATAACCCTGCTCTCGCACCCTTTTCGTGTCTCTCCATGGCGCTCAACATAACGTAGCAAATGGAATGTTGATGAATAAATGGATGTTCTGTGGACCACTGCAAGGTTTTCAAGCATTTCAGTGAGAGATGTTTCATTTTGTAAACAGAGTCTACTGGCTAACCCAAATCCACAGAAAGAAAAAAAAACTGCCTCCATCCCAGTTCTTGCTTAAGATGATGTTTTGAATTGAATGTTTGTGTTCCCCCAAATTCATTTGTTGAAACCCTCCCCCTCCATGCAATGATATCAGGCGGTGAGGTCTGGGGGATGCAATCAGGAGTAGATGAAGTCATGAGGGTGGAGCCCTCACGAAAGGGATTGGTGCCCTTAGAAGAGTCGAGAGAGAGCCTGAGGATGTAACAAGAAGTTGGCAGTTTGCAACGCAGAAGAGGGCTCTCACCAAGCAAGAGGGCTCTCACCGGAACCTGACCATGGTGGCATGCTGATCTCGGACTTCCAGCCTACAGAATTGTGAGAAATAAATGTTTTTACTTAAACCACACAGCCTGTGGTACTTTGTTACAATAGCCCGAACATACTTGAGACAGGTGCCTGGCACTAGAGCCATCCCTCACTATTTCCCCTGAGTCTTAGTCCATTTGGACTGCTGTAACAAAACACTGCAAGCTGGGGAGCTTATAAGCAACAGGAATTTATTTCTCTCAGAGCTGGAGGCTGGGAAGTTTGAGATCAAGGCGCCAACAGATTCAGTGTCTCATGAGGGCCTGCTTCCTGGTTCACAGATGGTGACTTCCGATGGCACCTTCTTGCGGTGTCTTCACATGGTGGAAGGGGTGAATGAGCTCCCTTGGGTCCCTTGTAAGGGCATTAATCCCATGCATGAGGGCTCTGCCCTCCTGACCCAATTATCTCCTAAAAGGCCCGCCTCTAATACCATCACCTTACCAGTTAGCATTTCAACATGAATTCTGTGGGGAAATAAACATTCGGACCACAGCACCAAATTACATAGTTGGAGTCTGGCTTTTTATTTCCCCCTGGAGTAGATAATAGACATAGATATAGAGATATAGATAAAATGTCTCTAATTTCAGACAAATCATGTGTCAGCTATTTAATTCCCCTGAGTTTCTTCTTACAATCTGCAAGAATTTCTCTTTCATTACCCTTCATCATCCAGATCATAGACTTTACATACTTTGGCCAATGTTCCTGAGTTATCGCACACATATTATTTTGGAAACTTCTCTGGCAATAAATTATACTTAATTCAAAACAGTGAATGGGGTTGTACTTTTTGAAAGCAACAATTATTTCTGCAACTGCTTTGAAAACAGCATGCAACCAAGTTTCCAATGACAGAACCCTTCCTGTGAATTTCAAAGCACCCTCGGAGATGTTAATTAAATTTCAGGACTACATCTTTAAACATCACTCACGTTATTAAACAAGGATTAGAGGAGAGACATCAGAGGGATTCAGATCAGTGTACAGAGCCTATACAGCATCACCTTAAATAAAGAATAATACCCAAAAAACTCTTCTCAGGCTTTCGGCTTCATAAATACTCCCTTCACTTACTGTGCAACCCAGGCTATTATCTGGTGGCTCCTGCTTTTCCCTGCATCAATATATTATGCTGATAACATTGTTTATAATCATGTCTTTTGCTGTACAGCTTACCACATTCATGACATTCCAAAAATATTCTTAGGACTTCAGGGCTAGAAGATGATAAGGCCATTTCTCATTTAAAATAGAACTTTGCAAGTTACTTCTATGTTTGTGTTCAGAATTATCCACGCAGAGACCCTAAGTAGCAGCTGAAATTCAGTGTTTTGTCTGGAGAGTGGACACTGAATTCTCACCCGAGACCTGCCGCAGCCTCGTCAAAATACGGCCAGTGGTCAAGCCCGCCGAGGGGAGTGGGGGCAGCATCCCCGCCGCTCGAAAGAGGCCGAGAAGGTGGCTCAGCGGGGAAAAGGACAGGCAGGGGCTAAGGGGCCGGCGGCTAGTCCCGAATGCCGGGTTTGCTCTAGCACCTCGGAGGCAGGAAAAGTTTCCTTTGTCCAGCAGTGACCACGTGGCGCTACAGCGGTCACGCCGGGAACGAACCTTAGCAACCCTCGCAGACCACCGGGCGCGCACTTGGGGACGCGCCAGCCACCGCCTGAGCCGGCTAAGGGAAGCCACGAAAAGCGCAGGCACCGCGGGCACCCACCGGGAGCGTGGGGTGAGCCGCGAGGGAGGGTCGCAAGGGGCGGAGCGCGAAGGGCGGGGCTCCCGGGGTTTGGGGGACGCCAGGAGCGAGGTTCCTGAGTCCCGGCCGTGTGGGGCGGGGCTCGAGGGGGTCGGAGTGGGCGGGGCTCCGGGGTGGGCGGGGCGCGACGGCAGGCCGGGCCTGGCGTCCATGGCGGGGGCGGGGCTCGCGGGCGGGGCGGGCCTCCGGGGAGGGGCGGGGCTCCAGGGCGGGCGGGGCGCGGCGGCAAGCCGGGCCTGGCGTTGGTGGAGGGGGGCGGGGTTCCCGGCCGGGGCGGGGCTCCGGGGCGGGCGGGGCGCGGCGGCAGGCCGGGCATGGCGTCCATGGCGGCGGCTATCGCGGCCTCGCGCTCGGCGGTCATGAGCGGGAACCGGCCTCTGGACGACCGGGAGCGGAAGCGCTTCACCTACTTCTCGTCGCTGAGCCCCATGGCCAGGAAGATCATGCAGGACAAGGAGAAGATTCGGGAGAAGTACGGGCCCGAGTGGGCGCGGCTGCCGCCCGCGCAGCAGGACGAGATCATCGACCGCTGCCTGGTGGGGCCGCGCGCCCCCGCGACCCCCGCGCCCGGAGACCCCGAGGAGCCCGCGCGCTTCCCCGGCCTGCGCGGGCCCACCGGCCAGAAGGTGGTGCGCTTCGGGGACGAGGTAGGTGCGCGCGAGCCGGGCCCGCCCCGCGCCCCACTCCAGAGACGCCCCCGGGCCGGGGCACCCGGGCACCTGCAGCGCGTGTGGCCCCCACAGCCGCGCCCGGTGCGCTGGGAAGCACAGGCAGGAATGGGAGTGGCGGGGGCGCCCCGAGCCGAAGGTCGGGCGGGGGCTCTCCTGGGCAGTTCGTTGAGGCTTCGCCAGGAGGTGGGTCTTTAAATGCCCTTTGCTTACACCTGCCCCGCCGGCACCCGGAGACGTCCCAGAGTAACAGCAGCTGCTTTCAAGCGCGGCAGACCAAAGTACGAACAGCGAAAAATGCTAACCAGACCAACCGAGTTCTGGTTCAGCTCTGCCACCTGGTCACTGTGTGGCCGTAGGTGAATTAACCTCTTAGAGCCTCAGTTTCCGCCGTGTAACACGGGGGTACTCGTACCCCCCATGCCCCGTATATTAATATTAATATTCGTGCTGAGCCGAATGGGGAAAGTAAACTCGCCAAGCCGGATAACAGGAAGGAAGGGCTGCCTTCCAAGATTAGGAGGCAAAACCCATCCATCGCCTTAAGACGTTTCCCGAGTGAGCGCAATGTGCAGTGTATGTTTTGGGGGTGAGCATGGTGACCCTGTCTTTCTACCAAAAAAACTAAGGGATGGTAAGTTTAAAGGCGTTCCAGGAAGCCTTGGCTACGAACAAGGGCATATCTAGGTCTCAGATCTGGAGACTGTGCCTGGCCTTCTAGAGGGGCAGACTTTGTGAAGCAAGAAACACTTCAACTGTCCAGGAAAAAGCTCAGGGACGACCCCGAACTCTGTCACAAAGGCTGGAGTGTTCTGTGATGCTCAGAAACTTGGTCTTCTTTTTCTTGGAAATGGGTTTAACTGAAACCTGTTTGGTGCCATTAGAATTTGCACTGTGGCTATTTGGCCAAATTCAACTTTTGCCGTGACGAGCAAAGTCAAAAGGAGCGAAAAGTGTAAAAAGGAAACCCGCTCTCCGTGAGGGCTGTTTGTTGGACTGGAGGGAGGAGCAGCTGGGAGAGTTTTTCCGAGGAAGTTGTGGACTGTGGAAGGAATTCAAGTTAAAAGAAGGAGGGGTAAATCAGATTTTCAGGCTTGGGTGTGCTGAGACTTTTATTAATACAAAATGTTTGTGGTCATAAACCCACTTTAATGTGAGGAAAGTGTAAAAGGACTGACATTGCCTTTTCTAATGGAATTAAAAGGGAATTCTCCATTGGACTTTAAACTTTGAGGGCTTTGCCAGGAAAACAAGGGTGTGGTAAATGCAGAGATGAAAATATAGGTTTTAAAATGTATTCCTAGAGCCGAAACAGTTTCAGTCGGAAAATATGCATCTGTGTAAAGACATGTGTGCAGTGTTTGTGCTCAGATTGGGGTGATGAAAAAGCAGGCATTGCCCATTTATAAGAGCCATGAATAAATAAATACAAGAAAAAGTAAACCTGTAAGTACTTACAAATGTTGGACAGTGACTGTCATTTTTCCTTAGCATCGTGTCTCACTAAGCGTATCTACACATCTGCTCATCATCAAAAAGCCCATGCCATAGAAGAGCCCAGTATCACTGGCAAGGAAAGATGTGGCCAAGTTAATGTTTTACTCTGATTCTTTACCTGGTGCCAGACTGAGTGGTTTCTGAATTTGTAAATCCAATGTGATTTAAAAGCAAGTGGAACTGTGCCGTGCTGTGGTATCTGTGCATCCTTCCAGGAGCAAACTAGCCCTGTTTTTCAGAATTGAACCTCAACTTTGCAAAGTAGGCTGAGAGCATGCCCCGGATTGCCTCTATCCAGCCTCAGCACAGATGGCAGAGGGACAGAGACCCTGAATTTTAAGAGAGGTGCATAGGAATGTGGCCCAAGGTGCATTTTTGCCTGCAGTGACTGTGTGTTAATAGCACTAGGGAGTTGAAATTCCCTCAGACTGGGCCAGTGGTTGGCACAAAGTGGAGTCAGTGGTTTCATTGTTGCCCCCAGGAAATAAGCCATGGAGGAAGGCCAACTACTAGGCATGAGGGATGATGGGTAAGGACAGGGTGGGGGATGACCCCCAAGTAGGCTGCTGAACAGACCCCTCTCCACCCAACAGCTGGCCCTAGGTTTGTCCTAAAGGACTGTAAACTAGACTGAGTAGGGCCTTCTCTCCCTTCCCACTTGATCTGTGCTCCAATGTGGTCCTAAGGGCCTCCACAGCCTTCCAGCTGCCCTGAGGGATGCTAACTATTTCTTTGAGTACTGCCCTCTCCCCCATTGCCAGTAACACTTTTGCATCCCACATAGCAACATTCTGCATCAGAGCATGCAAATGTAGCCTCCAAATGTGATGACCATCTTCTAGTCATTTTTATGTATTGCAGGGACAAATAGAAAGTTGATTATATGATGGTGATGACAGACCTTGGTGGCTCTGAGTGTGGCAGGAGCTCAGCTCACACAGCAAAGCTGCCTGTGCACTGGATAGGTGCAGTGACAGGCGTCTGTGTGTGTTCTCATCCTCGACCTCTGGGCCCAGCGCCATCCTGCTTTGCCTTGGTAACAGCCTGGTCCTTGCAGAGCAGCAGGTCGCTGCCTCAGAGTGTTGAGGCTGTGAAGGGACATCATCAGTTTTTTGGTTCTTACTTCCTTGGGGATCAATCGAGCGGATATTTCTCCAGGCCTATCGTATTGGGAATGAGAGGCTTCCTAGCTTGGGGTGCTTAGCCCTCCTGTAGTCTTTACTAACTCCTTTAACCATCCCCTGCTCAAACATATGATCTCAGTGGAAAAGTACAGAAGTAGCTTCAGCCAAGGGCACCAGCCCCTTCCCACTGCCACGCCATTGTCTTGCCTCGATCCTCTTTTGTGGAGAATCCGGAGCCACTTCTGGAGCAACAGCTTGTCAGTCAGCAAACGCAGGGGAGCCCCAGAGCCCCAGACCTGTCCAGTCCCGGCCATGGCAGCAGCAAGGCGCTGCCCCTCTGAAGGGGGAGTTTGCCCCTCTGCAAAGTCAGGGGCAGAACCAGTGGCTCACAGGCTTTCTTTCAAGCTTGCTGGCCTTGCTTGGAGCAGGCACTGACGCTGGGGCCATGCCCTTTGGGTCAGGCATTTCGGTAAGAACATTAAGGCATGCTTGCAAATGGATGCCGTTGGCAGCGTGACTTGCCCCGCGCTAATTCAGTGCTGTTTTGGGAAGAGCTCACTTTGGGAGGTGAAAGGTTTTGATTTTAAAAGAGTTTGGGGATCACCCTGTCTGCTTCTGCTGCTTCCTATTATCAGATGAGGGGGAAAAACTCAACGCTGACTTGTTAGGAATGTGTTGCTCCTGCCCCTACCCTCATCTCCTCTCACAGGGTCTGAGCGCGTTGGTGAGAGTTAGAGTTCCACGTTCGTGGCCCCAGGTGGGCCAGATGCCCCGGGAAATGTGGGCAGCTGCTGGTTCTCGCTCGTGTGGACAGACTTGCCTCTCCTACCTGTCTGTAAAGGAGGTGGAGCTGGGCAGGAATGTTGTTTCCATGTGCTAGCCCTGGGGACCCTGACCTGGGTTACGTGCTACAGAACGTGGAGTTGTAAGACCCTGGAGTCAGACAGCGCTGCCCCTTCCTCAGCAGCTTAGCGTGACCGGCTTCTGGGAGAGGTGTCCCTCCCGTGCCTGGTCCCTCCCCTCCTGCAGGAAGCAGGGGACTTACAGCTTGCTCTCTTACTCCTGTCAGTCTTAACCCCCTTTTTCCAGGCTGAGTCTTGACCTCCCTGACTCCCAGACGCCTGCCGCATTGCCTGAGGCCTCTTAGGGCCTGGTGGCTTTCCCCACCTCCAGAGCCGAAGGCCTCCTCAGGTGCCGCAGGTGGGGAGCACCTGTGCTTAGCAACCTTTGCTGAGCTGTTGCATCTGCTCGGTGCCTTCAGGGCTCTCTTGGAAGGGCCTGCCTCACCCCTCCCTCCTTAGGGGTCCGGGCTCTTGCTGGCCTGGCGTCCTGGGTGCTGGCCAGCCTCTTTGTTTTTAAAAATACACTAATTTGTCATAAAAGTTTTACCTGTACATTATTGTTAAAAGTTTCAAACCGTGCAGAAGCAGCATTGTAAAACGGTTGGTAGAATCACTTCAGAACTTTCCCCGAGCATTAAACCTTTGTTAGATTTGAGCTTGGGTAGCTGTGTGGCTTCTTGCTGCAGGACCTGTGGTATGTGAGGTTTCCTTGTCCTCTTCCACGTGGCAGCTTGGCCTTTTCTTTTTCCAGCATATAGTAAAAACAAACAAACCAAAAAAAAAAAAAAAAGGGAATTTGGGAGTTGCTTTCTCAGTATTTTGGACTTTTTTTTTAAGGAAGGTAGAATATATGAATTAGGATTCCCACCTTCTGTCTGGCATATCCATGGATGTTTTAGAAAAGATGACCGGGTGGTTTTCCATGTCGCTCTACCTGGGTCTCTGTACTGAGGTGCTGGGCAGGAGCTGGGAAGTGGCCCTTCTCCAGATCAGGTTGCACAGGCTGCAATGGGGAGGCTGCTGGGCCTGTCCTGCAAGCTTCCCCTTTCAGACTGATGACTCTCTGTTCTGAGCAGCACCTGGCCTGGTGCCCTGGGACCTAAGGCAGCAACGTGGGCCTTTCCTCCCCAGGCACCCCTGCTTGCTGGCTCTTGTGGGACGGTGGCCTAGTGGCAGCCAGGGAAGAGGTTTTGCAAAGAAATGAAATGACGTGGTCACTGTGATGCAGGGAGGGAGAGTAGAAAGCATGTTGACAGGTTTGGTGTCTTCTTTTAATTGGCAAGAGTCACTTTTGCACTCTAAGCGAGAGAGTCCCATAGTACTGGAAAAGATATCCATTTCTCCTAAATGAATGAATGCATGAATGCAGGCCAGACCTGTCTGGACTTCCTCCTCATTTTCTGTTCTTTTCCTTAGAACTTCCTCCACCTACTCTGTATCCTGTTCCCCTTACCACACTGGCACTGCATTTTTGTTTCTGCTGTGATCTATGGAGGCCTGAGTTTCTGAATTTGTATTCATGGTGGAATGTGCCCAGTAGTTAAATCATAACTGTTTTTCTATCTTTGGAACTGCAGTTTTATATTTCCAGTTATGGAAACCCCCTTATCTCAGCAGAGCTAAAAATATTATAAGTCAGAGGGTAAAGCATCGATTCCATAAATGTATAAACAATAGTTTCTAAGGATAAGCAGTTGATAAAAAAAGAACATATTTTAATCATTCTTCTTCTTTATTCCCCTCTTTTAAAAAATTGGCTCAATTTTTTAAGAGCAGTTTTAGGTTCACAATAAAATTGAGCCAAAAGTACAGAGTTCCCATCCCCCTTTCCCCCACAGAGGGACAGCCTCCCCCGCCGTCAGCACCCACAGCAGAGTGGTCCATTGGTTACGATTGATGAACCTATGTTGACACTTCATTATCACCCAAAGTCGATAGTTTACAGTAGGGTTCACTCTTGGTGTTGTACATTCTATGGATCTTGACAAATGTGTAATGACATGTGTCCACCATTATAGTGTCCTACAGAGTCATTTCACTTCCCCAAAAATCCTGCATGTTCCATTTATTCCTGCCTCTCTCCCCCAACTCTTGGCAACCACCGATCTGTTTACTGTCTCCGCAGTTTTGCCTTTTCCGGAAAGTCATACAGTTGGAATCGTACAGTGTGTCACTTTTTCAGACTGGCTTCTTTCACTTAGTAATGTGCATTTAAGGTTCCTCCATGTCTTTTCATGGCTCGACAGTTCATTTCTTTTTAGTGCTGAATAATATTCCATTGTCTGGACGTACCACAGTTTATCCATTCACCTACTGGAGGACATCTTGGTTGCTTCCAAGTTTTGGCAATTATGAGTAAAGCTGCTATAAACAGTTGCCTACAAGTTTTTTGTGTGGACCTACATTTTCAGTTCATCTGGGTAAATACCAAGGAGTGTGATTGCCTCGCTCCTGTACTTACTTATGGAGAAATAAATATAGCAGAAGCACTGCTGAATTTGTGCATGGAGCCCTGGGTGAGGTACAGACTGATACTAAACAGCTCACCAGGAACAATGTGCTCCACGCTGGACATGCCACGGTGCCCAGGCTACCTGGCTTCACTACAGGGATGACACAGTCATCAACCTAAAGGACTTTCTGTCCCCCCGTCGCACACTCTGCTGTCTGGGCCTTATTTCTCTAGTTTATGGCATTTCTCAGTTTAAATTTCTTACCTTCAAGCCAAGGTGCCACCATCTAACAGACACTCCCGTAATTTATGGACTTCAGGAATACAGTGACAATTTATGGTTCTGATGTGCATGTTGCAGGGTTCCAGGATCCTGACACTGCTTCAGAATCACCCCAAGAAAAATTAAACCTATTTTTGGTTTACGAAACTATGAGAGCCTCGTAGTTGGGATTCTCATTTTTAGAAAGTCGGCACTCCAGGTAGGAGGTGATATTTAACAAACTATACAGCCATATTCTGACTCTACCAGATGAGAGTGTTTACTGTTTGTAGTCACACAGTTATTGTAGTTGTAAAGCATTGTAATTAAAAATGCAGCTGCAGTAGTTTCGTATATAATCTTTGAATGCCAGGAAGAACAAAAGAAAGCTTTCAATGAAATTCTCATTATGTTGGAGAATTGCAGCCTGTTAGGAGGTTGTTTAATTTGCCCTGGTTGGTTAAACTGATGCACAGAGTCATAGTTTCACCTGTATCAAAGTTGGGATGGGTAACAGCTGGCCTAGGGAACCTTGGACTCCTCATGAGAACAACCTAACCTGGGGTTGGTTTAGTAGGTGTCTTTATTTGGGGCTGATGAGAGCCACCTGGCAGTATTCACCGAGGGCCCCTTTGCACACAGTGTAGCCTGTGTAGAGTTGGGCAGACAAATGTGGACCCCTGAGCACCAGGAGCAAGCTCATTTCACTACGCATAATGTTTTCACTGTTCATCCATATGGTAGCATCTATCAGAATTTCCTTCCTTTTTAAGACTGAATAATACTGTATTGTGTGTATGTTCCACATTTTGTTTATCTGTTCATCTGTCAGTGGACACCTGGATTGCTTCTACTTTTTGGCTATTTTGAAGAATGCCACTATGAACATTAGCAGATAAATATCCCTTTGATCTCCTACTTTTAGTTCTTTGGGGTACATACCACGGAATGAAATTGCTGGATCAAATGGTAATTCCATGTTTAATTTTTTTTTTTTTTTTTGAGGCAAGGTCTCCCTATATGGTCCAGGCTGGTCTCAAACTCCTGGGCTCAAGCCATCCTCCCACCTCAGCCTCCTGAATAGCTGGGATTACAAGGGTGAGTCACTGCACCCAGATATCTTTAATTTTTTTGAGGAATCACCAACTGTTTTCCATAGTAGCTGCATCTTACATTCCCACCAACAATGCATAGCGGCTCCAGTTTTTCCACATCCTCACCAACACTTGTTATTTTCAGTTTTTTGATGATAGCCATTTTTATGGGTGTGAGATATATTACCTTTGTTTTTAAACCATTGTATCTAATTGTAAGTTTATATGATTTAACTTTTTAATAATGGCCGTGTTTAACAACAGGTTCAAGAAATTCCTAAACATTTCAGGCCATCTCTCTTGAGTTGGTGCTAGCCTGCTCCAACACAACTCTGGTTGCAGCCCCCAAAACTATTAATAAAAATGTCCAGGACCTACCAGAGTTCTTAACCCTTTGGCATCCATTTTTTACCAACTAATAAAGTAGCAGTGCTAGAGATGTCCTGCAGATATGTATTCCAGTACTATGGGCAGAGAATGTGTGTTCTTATTTTTTTTTAAATGTTGTTTCCCTTAGGAAGTACCCACTGAATTAGATGAACATTTCCAAATGAGAGCAAGTGTTCAAGCCCTCTGGGACGTTACAGAAAGGCTAGTTTTTGTGGACTCTACCCTGGAGTCCTTGAGGCTGCCATGGAGACGAGCAGAACCTCTCACATAAGCGCTGGCTCTGAGCATTACTGAGTGCTCTGTTTCCATGGTTTTCTGTAGCTTTCCCTGTGCTTTTTGGCTTTCTCCTTTGGGGTTTGGTGACTGAGACATCTTCTGTACTCCAAAGAAGCAGTTGTTTCCAGAGAGCGTCAGCATCAGTGTCGCCCTTGCTGTGGATAGAATTTGACTGAGAATAACTCTCAGCCAACATGGAGCCCACTCTGTGTTACTATGGTCTAAGTAACGAGTGTTTTGCTGCTTAGACAATTTCAGATCCTGGGTGCCAGTGAGGCAGGTGGGGAAGCCTTCCAAGGAACCCTGGAAAAAGCATATGTGATTGACCCACAAGCATGTGTCTGGCCACATTTTGGTTGCCTGCCGGTCGTCGTGGGCGTAGAAGACAGGAGAGCACTACCATGTGTGTGAGTGGGTGTGGCCACTTTCCAATTCTGATGCCATTTGCACCCAGCAGCCTGGAGCCCATTCTCGCCACTAATGCCATTCTCGCCACTAACGCTCTTTGTGGCTGGAGCGTGCAGCTGACGGCTGACATCAGAGCTTCCATCACATTTTTGTTCGGCGTGTTTACTTTTGTTAAGCACTTTATTATTTTTTTATGAGCTCAGAATTGCAGAAATCCAAGGAATCTGCCCCTCGACTTAGTTTCTCATTGGAGCAAACAAAAGACTATTGACTCGACACCAAGTTGGGGAGAAATAACAGTGTGACCCTCTCTCCGTCTGTGACTCCCTTGGAATTTCAGCTAATATGCGGCTGCCACCACTGGAGTCTTGGCTGTCGCCAAGCTCCAGGCTAAATCTTGGTTCCTCAGTGTCTTGTACTAAGTCACCTTCCAAAGCCAACCTTATTATTTTAATCTTTGCAGATTTCAAAGGACTCAAGTTACATAATTAATATTTAGAAGATAGATCGTATCCCATGATAGGGGAGTCCAGCTCCCTTGTGCCCTTTCCCGGGCCACCGGGCCTGCCCCAGGAGTCTCCACACACTTCCTCTGTCTCCTGGGGCAGCCGGGAGCGCTGCTGGATTCTGGATGGAACGAGCACCTTTGCCAGTTTATTTCCATTTACCTTTTCCCACAGGTCCAAATCTAGAATAAATGATATTTACATTCCATCAGCCTCCTTTATTTTTCCAAGAAGGGCTTGAAAACAAAGCCCTGCTTGTTTTATTACTTCTAAGAGGAACTTAAAGGGTCCTGAGATCGTAGTTTAGGGACTTTGGAATCGTTTAGTTCAACTGCCCTTCCCGCCAGCATGCACACAGAGACGTGGGCCAGGAGTCCCCTACAGCTGAAGGCTGGTCCTCAGCCTCTGCTAGGAGACCTCCAGTCCCAAAGACTCCGTAGCTCATGTTCCTCCTGGCAGCTGTTTCCATTTTTGGAGGAACCAAATTTGTGCATTGGGAAGTAATGTGGGCTTAACTGACATTCCAAATGGGAAGGCAGTGACCCCTGTTCCCTCTCACTTTTAAAGGTTTTGCCTGACAGCCGTGAGTGATAGGAGACGCTGCACACCGGTTTGGAGGTCAGGATCATGATCAAATATCGTTACACGAGAATGAACGCAGCCCTTTAGGGATGGTGGTGAGTTGTGCACACTACGTGGTTCTCAGAACTTGAATGCAGCTTAACCCAGTTTCTAGGTTTCTTCCTCCACTTTTGTAGTTTTCAATATTTACTACTAGTACCTTTGTTAGTAGTGTTTTTCCCCTGATTTTTATGTACTTAGTCCTTTCGTGCACATTCATGGGAAGGTGAAGGCCTGAGTTTTGGCTTCCACAGCCCCTCTCCGGGTCTTCCTTGCTCGTTATCCGCAGTGAATGCGAGTGTTCGAGCGCAGAGGTACCAGCGCCTCCCGCACAGCTGCGAGCATCGGTCCCCGGCGTGGCTGGACTCAGAGCCAGGTCCTTCCCCCGTAGGTGGCCGGCTCCCCTTCCCAGGGCCCCTAGCTGTGAAGAGCCTGGGCTCTGTGCCCCCACATTGGGAGGTCCTGGGGGGACCGTGAGTGTGGGAGGTTGGCGAGGAAAGTCAACCCGTGGAAGGATCCAGGCTTGTGCAGAGGTCATTTTTTCGCAGAGTCAGTGAGCTGCTGCTGTGTGCTGACCCTGGCTATTTGGGCACTGAGGATGGAGTAGCGAATAAGACTCTGCTCTGGCGCCTGTACCAGCCAGGCTGGCCGCACTTGGGGCATGCTGGGTAGTCGTCATACAGCTCCTTCCTGTACCGCCTTCTCAAGAACAGGCCTTCAGCTGCCCAGACCCCAGGACACCTTCATTATTGGGCCTCAAAGACTGGCCCCCCACTGGCCATTCGTGTTAGGAGGAGTGTGCACAGAGAACATGGCTGTGGGGTCTGGAAGGCTGAAGGTGGACACTCAGGTGTCTGTGAGGCTCCCTGCTGTGCGGGCCCTGGTGTCTGCCCCCGGTCTCTGAGGCTAGGCTGGGGTAGAGTGGGCTCTGCCAGACGCTGAAAGAAGAGGGTCGGTCTGTGGGCAGAACCGCTTTGCCCTGTGGAGGGGGGCGGGCAGACCGCCTGACTCCGGGGGCAGGGAGTACCTCTGGGTAGGAAGAAGACATTTACCTGGGGTACTTTATTGAAGGACGTAAATTACCTGGGATTTGGGAGGGCTATGGATGTGATCAAATTAATGTCAGTTTTAACTTAAAATATCTTATTCTATTGTAGTCTGTATTGTCCAATGTGTCTCAATGTTTTATTAAAAAAAAATATGATCCCCAGTAGACGCAGCCGGGCGTGGGTGTGTGTACCGTAGTCCCAGCTACTCAGGAGGCCAAGGCAAGAGAATCACTTGAGCCCAGGAGTTTGGACAACACAGTGAGACCCTGTCTCTAAAAAAAAAATGTTGCCCAATAAAAGCTGGATACAGATGAGATATTTGCTAGCACAGGGATGATTGGAGGGGCGTGGGGAGTGGGGCAGGGGCAGCCAAGGAAAGGTGGTTGGTGCCTTTTGTTCAGGCCAGTGAACAAGACATACTGGATCCAGGGTCAAATTCACAGTGGTTGTTCTAAAGGGCTTTTTCTATAGTGTTCTGTTTGGTGAGGGTGGGGAATGGTTTCAGAGTTCTCGTGATAACTCGTTGCTTGCGTTAAATTGGCGTTTTCTTCATTGATTCTGCCGATCAGTGCCTGTCAGGTCTCTGGCAGGCTTGCAGGGGCGGAGGAGAGTTCAGATGTGTTGGCGCTGACTGGCAGCTCCTGGCCTGGCATTCTTTCCGTAGGTTCCCTCATTTAGTCCGTACAGCAGCCCTGCAAAGGGAGTATGGTCCTCCTTTACAGATGAGGAAACTGAGGCTCAAAAAGGCTAAGTCATCGTCCCAAGGCCACACGGCTAATCACTGGCAAGGGCTGAGACTGACTGGTTTCTGCTGAGACCGTAAGCCTTGTGCCCTCTCCGCTCAGCTTCCCTGTCCGGTTGAGTCCACTGGGGCCCAGTAAGTGTCTGTTTGGCCAGGACAGGAGCACCTGGCGGCCTCAGCCAGAAAATTGAGGGAGAAATCCGATGGAGACGGTCAGCACATTCTATGCAGAGCAGCAAAACTTCGGGCTTGTCTAGAGCCAGGAGTTGGGCTGGTTCCTAAGTTTTGGTTCCCCATGGCCCTGGGTGGATGTTTGCATGGGGTATGTCTGGGTTTGGATTTCAAATTTATTCTTGAATTTTTATTTCAGGACATAACTTGGCAAGATGAGCACTCTGCCCCTTTCTCTTGGGAAACAAGGGTAAGTTGGATTAAATTTAGATGTATTTGTTCTTTTAAAAAGAATCGAGTTGTTATGTATTTTTCTTTCAGCATTTGATGGACTCAGAAGCCAGCAGCCCCCACTGCCAGCCTGCAGGTGACGTGCCCATTGTTGGTGGCAAGGAGGGGGTGGGGCAGCATTGTGAGGAGTCAGGGAGCTGTTGTGAGTGGGTGGTGATAGAATTCAAAGCAGTGGTCACTACTGTCAGCCAGGCCCCATGACACCCTGTCATGTCCACTGACTGGGGCACCCAGCCAGCCTGGGTAAGGGGGTCAGTAGTGTCGGGGGCCCTTTCTCTGTTTATACCGCTGCCCCTCAGCACTCAGCACCCTGGTAGGAAGTGTGCTGTAACAGTGTTGAGCAAATGGGGAGGTGACTTTAACCAGCTGATATAGCTAGACATGTGTTAGCTAATACAGCCCACCTTGGGTCCCTAACTGGTCTCCCAGTTACTTGTTGTCGTCGTCGTCGTCGTCATCGTCGTCGTCGTCGTCATCATCATCATCATCATCATCAGTGCCTGAGTCGCTTAAGAGCATCAAGCTTAACTGATTGTAATTCATTTCCCATCTCCTGAGTTGCCCCAGCAGAAGTGCATTCCTAAGCAGCAAAATGACTAAAAGGCAGGGGTCTCTGACCCAAAGAAAAGAAGTAAAAGACCCGGATTTTCTGAATTCTAGAACATTCAGTACTGTTGTGCCAGAGGGTTCTTTCCGTAAGGGGGGTGTGCTACAGAGACAACAGTTTGCCTAGAACAGGGCTCAGACTGGCGGCCGTGGGATCAGGGTCTTCGAGTGCTGATACTGTGAGGGGCTTCTTTATTGGTTTTCACTTGTCCGCACGGTTGCTGGTCAGAGCCCCTCACCCTCATAGACGTGGGCATCCGGGGGCCTGTGAGGAGTCAGAGTGGTCCACAAAGGATCCTGCAGGGCCCTCACATGGGGACCTGGACCTTAAAATGAAATGTTGCACTGGGTTCAGATGTTTAAGGACAGCTGGACTGCTCTTTGCACACACACGGTGTTCAGTAAGTAGTTGCTGACTGTCCTGAGTGCAGCGAGTTGGCCTCAGGACATGGGAGCCGGTGACAGTTGATGTGATTCTTACATCAGAGTTAAGAAGTCGTTTGGGGAATACATGGCATTAATTCAGTCTCCCTAGGGATCTGGGCAGGGATGACCAAGGTTGTGCACAGGATGTCAAGGTGCAGCCTTGACAGCTGCTCCTAAATCCAACACAGGAGCTGTGTCTGCCGGCATTGCAGAGGAAGTTGTAGGTGGGTTGAAAGTGCGTCATTGTATTGGCATCCAGCCGGGCCCTCAATATTCTTCTTTTCTGGGCTCCCAAAATGGGTAGTTGTGAGAAGCAGTAATTCTGCAGATGATATCTCTAGCAGGGATGGGCACACAGGTTCTCGGTGTGGTGGCCCAGAAAGCAGCGCAGGTTTCCCTGGCCTGGGCCCTCTCTTTGGTGATAGTGCAGCGATGAAGGCAAAGGAAAGTCAGAATAGTTAAAATGTCTTAAGGCCTGAGTTCATCACGTGCCCGTGAGGATAGCTGCTCTCTGAAGAATTTACCTTGTTACTTGTTCCCAAGTCAGCTATCTGTGGCATGGGACATTTCATCTATTATTAACTTGCTGTAAATGACATTGTGGGACAAGGTGGCACAGCTCCTGGAGCGGCCGCATAGCTGCTGGGGCCAATGTGGGGAACAGGTGCCTAGCAAGGGTCCGGATGACAGAGCCAGAAAGCGAATGCACGAGGGCCACGCTTGTGCTCAGGCTCATTGTCCCTGATACCAGAACATCTGATCCCTCAGAAACCAGCGTGAATTGGGGGAGCTTGCTAAAATTAAATCGATATGTGTCAGCCATGGAAACATACATTCTTTTAGTAAAAAGTGTAGTCTTTGTGGCTCGGAGTTCTCAGCTCCGTTTCATGTTCCCGTTAGATGACAGCACCAGTTTATTTCACAGACTGGTGGGTTCACTCTTTGTCTTGCCCTTCCTGTTTGACCTCTCAAGGTCAGACTTACAATAGTTCAGTGTTAGAACCTTCCAGAAATAGAGGGCATCCCAGACAGCAAAGGAGTTTGTCTCATCCTCTCTCCCTTCACTAGTTGGTACTGAGTTTTAGAAAGCCCCGCCATCCACTCCTCCTTAGCCTTAGCCTCGGAACGCCCTGCCTCCCTGCTTCTAGAGATTGGCCACACTCTTCCTAGGACTTAAAGATTTATAAGAGTCCCATTTAAGAGCCGCAAACAGGAGGAGGCTTTGGGAGGGCAGGGCCCTGGATGTCCGCGTGTGGGACTGGAGACTTGGACCCTGTTTCTTGCTCTCCCTCAGTTGGTGCCTTCCTCACTCTGTCAGTTATCTATTGTTGCATAACAATCGACCCCAAAACTTCATGGCTTCAGCTCATGATTCTGTGGGTCAGTGGTGTGAGCAGGGCTCAGCTGGGCTGTTCTTCTGTTGGCCTTGCCTGGGATCACTTACGTGTCATCTGACAGCCTGGTGGGAGCTTGGTGTTTCAGGAGAACCTGTCTCGTGTCTAGTTGGTGCTGGCTGTCAGCGGGGCCACATGTCTCCAGTGCGCCAGCCTGGATCTCTTCACACACATGAATCGAGGGGGAATCACAAATCTTAGGCTGGGAAATTGCACAGTGTCACTTCTGCTTTGTTCTGCTGGTCAAATCAAGGCACAAGCCAGTGGATTCAGAGTGTGAGGAAAGAGATCAAGCCTCTTGATGGAGGAGTTGCAGAGAATTTGTAACCATTTTTACCCTGGCATCTCTGTCTTTTCATTCCATTGTTAATCCCAAGTCATTGCTTTCCATTTTTAATTCTTTATTCATTGATTTTTTTTGTTTTATTTTTAATTATGGTAAAATAAATACACATAACATTAAATTTTCCATCTTAACCATTTTTAAGTGTACAGTTTGGTGGCGTTAAATAGATTCATATTGTTGCACAACCATCACTGCCATCCATTCGTAGAACTCTTTTTCATTATTATTTTTTAACTGACAAATGAGAAATTGCATATATTTATGGTGTACAAAGAGATATTTTGATATATGTGTACATTGTGGGATGATTAAATCAAGCAATTAACATATCCAGAATTCTTTTCATCTTGTAAAACTGGAACTCTGTTCCCATTAAACAATAACTCCCATTCGCCTCCCCCCAGCCTCTGGCTGCTTTCTGTCTCTGAAATCGTCTACTGATTTGTTTTTATTCAGTGAAACATTTAGTGTGCACCCACTTTATGTCAGACATTGTGCTGCAGACCCAGAGACATGCTACTGCTGTGCTCAGGAAACAGCCGTAAGTGGACAGCTATGTTTGGTAGCAAATCTCACTTAGGACAAAAGCTGTAGCCACAGAATCTTTCCTTCAGTCATTTTTCCCCATTTATTTAACATATGTTCATACACATATTGGTAGATTTAATCTCATACTTTCCTCCAGCTATTCAGTTCAGCAGACGTTTAATGAATGTCGACGGAGTGCCCAGCTTTGTCTAGCCCCTGACAGATTCACTGAGGCAGGGTCACAGCTGTCGGGGGCAGAGTTAAGAATCCCAGCAGTTTTTGGTTTCTCACCCAGTTGTCTCCGTATGGGGACTGTGCCGTTGGCCAGCCCGAGATGATTCTGGCAACACAGAATGAGCCGGTGCCGTGCTTCGGACCTGTGGTTGCTGCCCCAGCCCAGGCAGCTTTGATCAGGAGAACCCTGACCTGACAGGCCGGGCAGACAGGGTGGTCTTGCTGTGGCAGCCGTGTGCCCTGCTGCTTCGAATCCTGCTCGGTCTTCCAGCCCATCCCTCCCTGCCTCGGTGCCTCCTTCTGAGGCTGATCCGGGCCATGGCGCCTGTCGCTCCCCTCTCCATCGTGGATGGGAGGCCTGCCTGTCGGGGGTGGGGGGGCTCGTGGCTGTCATCTTTTCCACTCATCTGTCAGCATGGCAGGCATGCTGGGGGAGAGGGTGCCTGTGGGGACCAGCATCGCATTCCTCTCTCGCGCTGATAGTTCCAGAGGAAAAACCCAGCACTTAGGATGCTTCAGGCAGAGGGGGGAAGGGGGTGGAGAGAGGATTCTTTGCATTCCCCGCGGTCTGGGCTGGAGACCATGAGGAAGAGGTCAGGCCTCAGGCAGGTCAGCCTCGGCCCTGGCCAGCTGGGCCCTTGGGATCCCCACCCCGACCCTGGCCCGGCCTTCCTCCCCCCCGCTGTCTGGCTCCTGTCTGCCCGCACCATTCCTCCCGTTCCTTCACTGACGTTCTGATGCCCATTTGAGGATAGGAAGTAGGCTAGGGAGGGGATCGGTTCCTTGATTCCTGGGGTATCGGAAGATCTCCAAGGGCTGATGTAGATGAATCCCAGCGTAGGGATGCCTTCCAGCCCCTTCCTCAGGAAGAGAAATAAGCATTTATGAGCACAAGCACCTCCTCTGTGCTGTGCCCGGTGACAGGATGTGCACACACGTTGAATTCTTTCACCCCTGGGCCACCGGGGTTCCCATTCCTGCCGTAGGTCAGAGTGTCGGGGTGCAGGGAAGTCAGATACCTGGCAGGCTGAGTGGACGAAGAGAGACTGGAGCTGGGGTCCGTCTGTGGCTGGCAGGTATCTGCTGCCCCTGGGGGTGCAGAAGGGCCGTTCCCTCAGGGTGTCCTGTACGTAGAGGGTTTGCTTGGCTGTCTCTTGTCACTGCTGCCCTCAGCCCCACAGCACAGCTCCTGCGCTGCTTGGGCCCCGGGGTCCTCTAATCCCAGACTCCCCATCCCTGCCTAGTAGTCTCCCCCCATTTCTCTCTCCCTCCCTCTCTCCCTCACCTGGGCTCTCGCTGATTCCCTGAGACCCAGGGCTGCCCTGGGGCTCCCTCAAGACCTTCCCCGGCTCCCCATGCGTGGGGTGATGGTCTACCCACTCAGCCCTGCACGCCGTCCCTAGGCTCCGTTCTCTCCCGCCTGGGGGCCATGTGGCACCTACATGTGGCACCCACTGTCTTTGCCCAGTCCCCAGCCACCTGTGAAGGCCCCGCCCTCCAGACCCAGCGCAAATCCCCCCTTTCGTGGTGCTCCAGTCACGACCCTCACCGTGTGCCCGGCTCTGTGCCGAGCATCTTTGCTGCCCGGCCTTGCTTAGTCTTCACAGCCGCCCACTTCCTAGATGAGGACGCCAGGCATGATGCAGTGGCGGGTGTGAAGCAGGGAGTCCTGAGTCCAGGCCTGGGCTTCCAACCCCTGCCACAGCTTCCGGAATCGTCCCTCTTCCGCGTTACCATTGCGAAGTCCTGCGGCAGATGAAAATGTGATAGTGTTTACGAATTCTCTGTTGGTGTGTCTGTGTCCCTGTGACACGACAAGCCCCCAGAGGGAAGAGACTGTTATCTGTCCCCTAACCTTGATGACCTGGGGCTGGCACACCTCCTCAGCCTCCCCCGGGTCTCAGCTGGGTTATCCCTGGAGCCCGGCAGATGGGCATGTGCGTGGCCCTTCCACAGTCCATCTCCTAGGCCCGGGCTCCCTGTGGGGCCTGGCCCTGTGAGCACACAAGGGTGTCCTTAGTATTTAGCCCTGGTCTCAGCAGGGTGGGCCACCAGGCACTGCTGCGCCCCGGCTTGTCTCTGGCCCCCGAATCTTGCTGTCTCGTCCCTGTCAGGTTGCCACCGATACTAATTTTGTGATTCTAGAAGTTTTTAGTATTTCCCTCTGTTTTTCCTCCTCTTCCTTCTTCAGAGGGAAGGTGGAAAGAATAGATATTAAATCGGTGGATTTATTAGGATTTGCTCCAGTAAACTATGACATTTTCTAACAATGTTTCTGTAGCCTTTGTCTCAACAATTTAGATCTGTGGGAGGCTGCCAAGCCAAACAGTTAGTTTTGGCGATGTGCACTCCCCCTTTACTGAAATATTACACATTCCTCTCCAGTGAGTGGGACGTAAAAATAGAGCCTGGGCTCAGTTGTGGTCTTTCTGTTTTTAGAATGGACGTGGCCCGCTGAGACCCAGTTCCCCACACGGGGTGGCTGACGCCCAGCCCCGGCTGGGCTGGATGAAGTCCTCCCAGCAGATCCTCCCTGGCCTCTTGGGACACTGAGGGTGGGGCCGTCAGCATGGCTGCAAAGAGGGGGGCTTCCGTGGGGACTCCCCTATCTCCCCTGTCTCCCATCGAGTGGAACCACTAATGCCGACTTCTGCCTGTAGCCAGCGCCGACAAGTTGGTGCCCATCGGCCATCAGTTCATTCCCTTCAAACGCAGCGTCCTCCTGTGGGGCCCTGGCTCTTGTGGCACAGGGTGGTGGGAGAGGGCTGAGGTGACCTCCTTTCCCAACAGCCCAGCTCTTTTTCCACACCTGAAAAGAAATAGGCTTTTTTCTAGAAATAAGAGAACTGCATCTGGAACTCCCCTGTCTTTCCATTTTCCACCCCTCCCTTCCCCTCCCCTGCCCTGCACCTGTGTGAAGCCCCAGGTAGCAGTGGTACAGCGCGTCCTCCAAGACAGTTGTGTTGTGCGCTGCAATCCCAGGTCTTTTTCTTTTTAAATAAAAAGAGAATAATAATCCTCCGTACCTCGTTGGACTGTTGGGAAGATTAGGTGAGTGAGTGTGTCTAAGGTGTTGGCGTGGTGCCTGGCACCTGGTGAGTGCCTGCACGCTGGAGCTTCTTTGCTCTTCTTCCCGAGTCGCGCGTGGTCTGAGGTCAGCTGATTTGCACCTCCGCGGTCAGTTCTGGCGCATCTGCAGTATTCCTGGTGGTTCCACACCGCGCTCTGGCCCCTCTCACGCGTACTCTGGTCCCTGGGCCATGGGGCGTGGTGCCTGTTGCCCCTAGCTGGGACCCGAAGGCGGTGTCTGTGCCCGAAATGGTAGAGCTGGTGTGAACACTGTTCTGGAGACCCCCTCCTGGCACCCGGTGTCAGGGCCACAGCATGATGCCCCCACAGGTTTGGTGGTGGAGTCGTTGCCCTGTACTGTGGACTCGCAGAGCCTGCTGAATCTGCGCCTGCTCAGGACTTTGCCCTCCTGACCTCCTGCGGTGTTCTGGAAGGTTCTGGGAGACAGGTGCAAGGAAGCCCCTGAGCATCTCAGTTGCCCTTTTGATGCTGGAAGAGGTGTCTGAGTAGGAGGGAGGCCATCCTGCCTCATGGAACTCACAGTCGTCACAGTCTAGCAGGGGACACTTCTGGAGCCCTGCGATGAGCACTGGAGCGGCCCCAAGGAAGTGGTGCTCATGGGGTGGGGGAGCCGGCCAGGTGGGCAGGCTGGCTGGGGCCAGCCAGCGCAGCACTCACTAGGGGCAGGCACACCTGGGCACAGCGCTCCAGGTGGAGGGGCTGCTGCCCTACCTAGCTGGCCTCCCAGCAGGAAGCAGAAGCTGCCAGGTGTCTTCAAGGCCAGGCCTGGGGCAGGGATGGGCACCGCATCCCTTTGACCTCTTCTATTGGTCAAGGAATGTCACGAGGCCACTGGATCAAGGGTGTCAGGGACGTGGCAGCCATCCCTGGGGGGTCCATCTGCGCAGATGCGCATGTGCAGGTGGATCTGGACAGAACAGGAGGGAGCCAGCTGCCAGGGCAGGTGGGCTCAGCATAGCAGGGTGGAAATGAGGAGAGGTAGGCCCAACAGAACGCACTCACGAGGGAGAATTGCCAGGGCTTGGTGACTGTCACGGGGCAGGGAGGAAGCATCAAGGACGACGTGCAGCTGTGGGCTGGAGATTTCCTGAGGAGGAACAGATTGGAGGGGAAGAGGGCGGCTTTGGTCTCGCCCGGCGAGTGTGTGGCACCTGTGAGCATCTTGGCTGGGGCCCAGGGCGGAGCTCGGTGGGTGCAGGTGGCTGCTGCAGTGGTGGACGGCCCCCAGGGAGAAGGCACAGGGAGCAGCCGGCCTGAGCCCTGGGCTGGGGCGGAGGGGAGTGGCCTACAACGTGGAGTCACAGAAGCACAAAGCGATAAAACGTACTTTGAGATGGCGAAAGGGGGCTGACGTGGGAGGTGCCACTTCCAGATGACCAGCGTGATTGCACATCCTTGAAAATGAGCTCGGAGCTGTTCTCCCACTGTGCTCTGTCCTGGTGCTGCTGCACAGGCCCTGCTGTAGATACCCCGGGTGGCATGAGTCCCAGGGGGCTGTAGTCCTGGAGGGGCTTCCTCATTCTCCCAAGACTCCCACCTGGCCCTGAGAAAGTCTATTTTTGTTATAGTTCCTGGAGTTCTCAGAGCTGAACAGAGTTAGCTCTAAACAGCAAAAAAGATCCTTTCCTACCCTTCCCCTTCCCCCGACCCCAACAGGTTTGTGTTCAGAAATTCTAGGTAACAAACCCTGTCCTCTGGGGTAGGGAGTGGGGAAGAGACCCCCCCTCCAGCATGGTGATCGAGGAGGGCTGGGTTGTTTTTTTTATTGATTCATAAGATGTTTATATATTTATGGGGTACATGTGTGATATTTTGTTACATACGTAGACTGTGTAATGATCAAGTCAGGGGATTTGGGGTGTCCATCACCTCAAGTGTTTATGATTTCTTTGTGTTGGGAACATTTCGAGTCCTCTCTTCCAGCTGTTTCAAATGCGCAGTACACTGCTGTTAACCAGTGACACTACTCTGCCGTGGAATGCTAGAACTTGCTCCTTCCACCCAACTGTATGTCTGTGCCCATTAACCAACCTCTGTGTCCCTCTCCCACCCACACATCCTTCCCAGCCTCTGCTATCTGTCATTCTACTCTCCACCTTCCTGAGATCATAGGGCTGTTTTTTAAAAGGAGATTGTAGTCATACTTTATTTGCAAAGTTAAGAATAACATATACATACACAGGGGAAAGACTTAGAAGCAAATTCATTAGAATGTTTTTTCTTCTTTAAGTTTCTGTTTTCCCTATATTCACCTCCAAAGCCCCCCAAACCAGGTAGCTGCTTCTCCCAGCAGAGCCCTCTCCCCCTAACCAAATGGCACCCTCCTCTAAGGAGTTGTCACCAGGTCTCCAGTTACCCAAGAAGTGATGGAAGCAACCTCTCTCCATTTGAGGAGGTCATGCCCAGCCACGTGCTACTAGGTTCCCTCCCGGCAGGGGCCCTGGAGCTGCCTGGGAGCTTCTCTCCCCTGCTCCCTGGCGCGGCCCGTTGCTGCCCTCCACGTAGACAGGTTGTTCAACCTCGCCTTGCAGAGGCTTTTAAGCAAAGATCCCTGCCGGGGAAATTGCCGATCCCAAAAAAGCCCGGGGTTTGACACAGCGCTCAGTTTTAAGTGCCTTCCTTACACTACAATTTCCAGATCAAAGTCAGCTCTGTCCTCGGAGACTTGAGCCTGCTTCCAGGCCATTTTTAGCGAGGTGCTTATTTAAAGAAGCCATCATCTGCATGCCCACAGTGTCCCTGTATTCCGTTGTGGAACTTGGAAATATGCAGAAGATTCAGAATGCTTCACTTAGAAATTGTCCTTTCAAAATCAAATTAGATCATGCACACAGCTATAGAAACCCACTACATCTGAGGCTCTCTGTGGTTTCCGTGGACGTTGTACCTGGTGGCCACTGGCTGTACATGCAGCGATGCCCAGGTTTCTGGCCTTGGAATCACTCGATCCGTGTTGAAATCCCAGCCGCATGATCTCCTAATGGACTGGTGACCTAGGACAGTGTACTTCATCACTCCAAATCTCCATTTTCTCATTTGTAGAATGAAATAATAATTTAAAAAGCTACGTGTCTTGATGCTTCAGACACACTGAGCCGTCTACATCTGTTCTTAACCACGGCTCCTACCAGAGCCAAAGCTTTGATGTCTGTCTCTTGGGTTTTATTCCCTATTACATTGAGCTTCAGGGCAGCCTGGGCTTGCGATTTGAACTTGAACTTGAGTTCTTCATGGCCTCATCATCTCACCTTCTGAGCCTGGAGGGAAGACCTCTGGCCATCAGAAGCGGGGCTTTTAGGAGGCGTCCCAGACTCAGAGAAATGTGCAGCCGTCTGTGTTCAGGGCCCGCAGTGCACACAGGGAAGCAGTGTTTTCATCCTAGCCCTGATAGACACGTCCCTGCCCCTTGGTGAGTGTCCTGGGAGAGTGCTGTTGTTTGTAAAAACTTAAAGAACTAAAGTGGACCATTGATTAAGTTGAAGGAATATGCATGAAAGTAATAAAGAACCATGTGTTGTGTATTAATTTAGTACAGACAGTTTTATATTCTTATACTCAGTGACTAAAAACACTACTCTAATGTGTGGCTGTTGGCATTAGAAATTGGGGCAGCCCCTACAAAGCAAATTGATAGTATGTGTCTAAAACCATAAGAAAGAAAAGGTTTAAACATTTTGTATTTTGATATTTCATTTCTAGTAATCTATCTCAAGAAATTAACCCCCAATGGGGGAGATACTACATGCATGCAGACGTTCATGGTGACCTTAATTATAACAATGAGGATTAGATGCAGCAGATTGTCTGATAATAAGAAAATGGTTAAGTAGGGGTGGGACAGCTGCCGAATGGAATATTCGCAACCATTAAAAGTAGCAGTTATAAAGACCATGCGTCAATCTGGGTGATGCTTGTGATGAAGTGGAAAAGCAACACCCCAAATTTTACACCTGACAGGTCTACAGCTTTGTAAAATATATATGTGAAAAAGATTACACAGAAATACAAAAAGTATTAATAGTAGCAATTATGGGAAGAGGGGAGGGCTATGACTGATTTTTTTCTTTTTTCCATTTTCCAAACTTTCTGTAATGTAGTTTTTTTTCCCAGAAGTTAGATGTATATAATGTAATGTAGTTTTATTACTTATTAATTCGTTTATTTTTAAAAGAAGGTGGAGGAGTATGAAGGAGTAGAAATGGTGAGGAAGAGAGGAATTTTCAGGATTGATTTTAGAAATGATTGAAATCGCAAATTGCTTGTTCTACAGAGCTCGGAAGATGAGGTTTTACTCCAAAGAGGAGGTTTGGGTTTCCACGTAATGATTTTATTGGTCAGAACAGCTCAGCGATATCAGTTTTAGAGGTCGCCGAGGTTAGCAGCATCTGACGGAGGAAAGCATTTTGCAGGCGCTGAGATGTGGGAACAGGCTGCGCACTGAGCCCTGCCCTGCCCTGCCCTGGGTGTTTACGATGTGAGGCTGGGTTCCGACCCCGGCTGCAGAGTGGCATTCTCTTGCGCTGTACACCCTTCCTCGTCACCCTCCTAGTGAGGACTGTCACCTGCCAGGCAGTTCCTTCTCAGGAAGGCACCAGAATCACACTGGAGGAGACAGGTGGGTTCTCTGCTTGCCAAGCAGAGAGCCCTTAACCATTGGTAAGATTCGTAGTGAGCGATGGGGCCGTGGCGTCGGAGCTTCTGATGCATCTTGAGTATGCAATATTAGTCCTGAAAATAGCCAAAACTCAGGACAGGCAGAAAATTCCAGCAAATGGACAACTACCCGTGTTGCAGGTATACATACATACATGGGCTGAGGAGGGGTGTGCGAGCTGGCGCAGCCATGACCGCTGACTCTAAGGGCTGCTTTCTTTTCTCTCTCCTTTCCCACATCCCGCCGTAGAGTCAGATGGAATTCAGCATCTCCTCCTTATCCATCCAGGAGCCGAGCAACGGCACCGCAGCCAGTGAGCCCAAGCCCCAGTCCAAGCCCCCCCAGGGCTCCCAGGCCCTCAAGTCCTCCCAGGGCAGCAGGTCCTCCAGCCTGGACGCTCTAGGTCCTGCCTGGAAGGAGGAAGAAGCATCCTTCTGGAAGATCAATGCCGAGCGCTCCCGGGAAGGGCCCGAGGCGGAGTTCCAGTCGCTGACCCCCAGCCAGATCAAGTCCATGGAGAAAGGGGAGAAGGTCTTGCCTGCCTGTTACCGGCAGGAACCCCTCCCGAAGGACAGGGAGGCCAAGGTGGAAAGGCCTGGCCCCCTCCGCCAGGAGCAGCGTCCCCTTCCCAGTGCGAGCATGGAGCCCGAGAGACCCCAGCCCGCTCCAGCTGTCACCAGCATGTTCCAGGAGGCTGCCCCCTCCGAACCTGAGAGGAAGCTGCCATCTCCTGATGCAGGGCAGGACGATGGGGAGGATGCCCTGTTCTTGGAACCCCAGCTCGCACAGGTAGGCGGCCTGCGCCGACCCTGCCTCAGGCCGGGTAGCCCCTTCTTCCAGGGCTCATGGAGGGGGCCCCTGGGTCGGACAGCCACAGGCACATGTGCTGTCTTCTTCCCCTCTGCCCTCCTTTCCCCTTTCCCCTGCCCCTTCCTGGGTGGACTTTTGGGGCCAGGGAGCCAGGCTGTTAGTAGCTCTGCTACCAACACGTACGCAGTGAGGGGAGTTTGCAAGTCCGTCCGGGTGCCCTGACTTGTTTGCCCGGTGTGCAGGGGCAGCTCCTGGGGAGAAGGCGGTCAGTGTGGGCAACCGGGTGCCTTCCGGACCCCAGGGCCCCTCAGTGAGGAAGGGGACCCCACGTGTCCTGAGGAGTGTGGGGGAAGCAGGGGGGACCCCACAGCCTCCGCCAAGACCAGAACCACAGGGGACTCTTGCTTCAGGGATGGATTGGCCACTACTTGTTTCCAAGTAGGATGAGGTCAGGTGTCCAGAGAGGAGATCATATGGAAAGTAGTTCTTTCCAGAGGGCGGTGGAGAAGCACAAGGAGCCGAGCTTCCCTGGGCAAGGAGCTGGGTGGTGGAGAGAGTGGGCCTGTGTGGAAGAAGGGACTGCGTTGGCTTACAAATGCGTTCCCGTTTCCTGGTGGGAGTAGCGGCCATCGTCTTCCCCAGGTGGCCTATGAAGTTGAGATAGCAAAGAGAAGACCACATGTTTGTTTATGATTTTAAATGGCACTAGTGTTGGAGGATCACACCAATTCTAGGGCAAAAAAGATAGTCATTATATTTCAGAGGGAGGCCTTGGTTTGGAGGCTTTGTTTTATGAGGAACAAAGCAATACATTTGTGTATAGTCACGTCTGAGAGCTCTTTCTGGGGAGAAATCGCGGACTGCTCATGCATCAGGCTGAGACCATCCACAAGGCTCCATGTCCATCCACTCTGGGGATGGCACTGATCGCTCTCCCATGGCACCATGTGGCCCGGGACAGTGACGTCCCCTGGCCATTCAGAGCCTTCCCAGAGGAGGGAGGGAGGCGGAGGGAAAGGAAGGGGCAAAACTGCTCACAGATGAGCACAGCCACAGGGAGGAAACAGGGGTCCCCGGCATCCCAGGAGCGCTCCCCAGCAGTGCTGGCCCTGAGGTAGCACCACATGGTGATGCGAGATATGTTCTTACATAAACGCGTCAGTGCTCAAGCAGCCTGCGAGCTCGCTGCTGTCAAAGGAGCACCTTGGGGGGCACTGCACCCGGGGCCACCAGGGCTAGAGGCCTTTTCTTTGGGAGCTGCCCAGATAGCCCGTGGCCCATTCTCTAGGATCGGATCTGGATTTGCAGCTGGGGGGAGCCAGAAGACCTGTGCCCTGGGAGCCTTGGGAAGCTTTGGGCGGTGGCTTTGGCTCAGGCACACGTGAAGGCGCTGGGTCTCCCCGCTGCTTGTGCACCCCGCTGTCCCCGGGCTGCCCTGCTGAGGGGCAAGCCCAGGATGCAGTTTCTCCACGTTAGCGTCATCCGGTCTCCTCTGACCCTCAGGGCGCATCGGCTGCTTTGTGGTCGATCTCTCTCTCTCTTTTTAGCATACTATATTTAAACATTTTTTTTATTGTGGTAAAGTACACATAACATAAAATTTATCATTTTCACCATTTTTAAGTGTAAGTTCAGTGGCATTTAAGCACATTTTCAGTGTTGTGCAACCATCACCACCATCCGGAACTCTTTCCATCTTGCAAAACTGAAACTCTGGACCCAAGAAACCCTAACTCCCTCCTCCTCCCTCCCCCAGGCCTGGCAGCCACCATCCTACTTTCTGTTTTCGTGAATTTGATGGAGTCATACAGTGTCCTTTTGTGGCTGACTCATTTCGCTTAGCCTAATGTCCTGGAGGCTCATCCGTGTTGCAGCAGGTGTCAGCATTTCCTTCCTCGTGAGGCTGAGTAACAGTCCACCGTGTGGATGCACCACGTTTCGTTTGTCCACTTGGGCTGCGTCCGCCTTTTGGCTGCTGTAAACGATGCTGCCGTTAACATGGACATACAAACATCTCGAGAGCCCGTTTTCAACACCCCCAGACCTAGGACTGCTGGATCATGGGGCGATTCTGTTTTTACTTTTTTGAGGAACCTCCGTACTGTTTTGTACAGCAGCTATTCCATCTTTCTTTCTTTCTTTCTTTGATTGTTTCTTTTTAAAATTATTTTACTTTTGAATTGATACTAATTTTACATATTCATGGGATACACAGTGACGTTTCACTACATGGTGTCTGATGATCAGATGGGGGTGAGCATGTCCATCATCGCCAGCATTTCTCAATTCTGTGTGGGGGATGCAGTATCGTCCTCCCAGCTGTTGGACACCATGCGATGTGTTGTTAACTGTACTCACCTGCAGTGGTGGAGAACGCTGGAATTTAGTCCTAGGTAGCTGTACTTTGTGTCCTCTAACACATCTCTCCCTGTTCCTCCCTCCCCCGACCCATTTTCCATCCGGGCCAATAGCGACTTCCAGTTCCTCCACTTCCTCGCCAGCACGCATCGTCTTCTGTTTCTTTGGTCCCTCCCAGTGGGCTTGGGGAGGCTCATCACTGTGGTTTGGATCCGCCTTGCCCGATCGTGAGGGACGCTGAGCATCTTTCCATCTGTGCGTCGTCTTTGCAGAAACGCCCATTCCCTTGCCCTTTTTGCCCTTGCCCATTTTTTAATTGGGCTGTTAGTTATTTTGATGTTGAGTTGTGACCATCTCTAATGACCCCGGGTGTGTCCTGGAGGGGGTTCCGGGTGCTTCCATGCCTCCCTCAGCAGATAACTGTGTGTTGTCCTGCCAAGGAAGGGGAGCCCGGTGACTCTAGCACCTTCTACCTTCTGTCAGCTCCATGTTGACCTTCCAGCCTGTTCCTCCTTCACATCTGCGCACCTCGTTGAGCTTTCAGCTGTCCGCTTTCTCCCCCGCTGCACCTGGCCCGTCTCTTCTTTCTGTTTCTGTGTCTAACTGCTCCTGTTACGGATGGGCCCAGTTCCCCTGTCCCTGACTTGGGCTCTTTCTCTGGGACTCTGCGCTTGGGGCTTATGTGAGAGTCCCATTGTAACGAGGTCTGTGCAGGCAGGGAGAGCGGGAAAGCACAAGAAATTCTTTGAAAGAACACATTTCCGAGAGGAAAGCCCGGGGTGAAATGCTACCTCACTTAAGAAACTGGAAGGAAACCCGAAAAAGGAAAACTTGCCCGAGTCCTCCTGTTTTCATGTTCTGGCTCACTCTGCATCAGCTCGGGTGTGGCAAACCCGGCCTGAGACGCGCTCCAAGGGCGAGTCCCTCCGCCGTCGCAGGGAGGCCACGCGTCAGGGTCTCCTTGCTCTGGACACCTGGCCCCCAGGCGGCACAGGCTGTGTTGGACTGGAGGAGGGGCGGCGCTGAGCAGCCTGCGGGAAGGTGTGTGACACTAGCGCTGTCACACAGCACGTGCTGTCGGCGGGGGGATGGTCAGCAACGCCCTTTCCCTTGAAATGAAGAATGTTCTGGGTTTGAGAAAATTGCTCCGTAACCGTTCCCAGGATCTAAAAGCAATAAGCTGTACATGCTTTCCCCACTTTTTTCACTCTCTTAACTTTGCAAATTCTTTTTTGTTTTGTTGTGTCTGCATATTTTTTTTTACGTTAGAAAGAGTATCTTTATAATTTGTTCTTTTACTTTAGGATGAATACATTTAAACATGGCTGGCATTCAGAAACAAAAGATTTATAGAAAAATAGAGATACGTTGTTCTGCAAGCTGCTCACACACATGCCCCGGGGTGGAAGGGTACGGATGCTGGCAGAGCCTAGCTTGCCTGGAATTGTCTTTAATGTTCTGATTCTGGGCCCTGAGGTAAATTGAGGTCAGGGAGCCTCTGAGATGGAAGCAGGCTGCTTCATTTGGGTCACTTTAAATGAGATGCTGTTTTTAGGTTGCGCGTAACTGATTAAAACGCTCATGTCTTACTTCCGTGTTTTTGTGCCTTCTGCAGGTCACCTCAAGTAATGTCATCTTGAAGACAGGATTTGATTTTCTGGACAATTGGTAAAATGTGTTAGACAGCAAAATAGTACCAAGAACCCCAAAATGTTTTCCAAAGTGGTATGATGGAGGAGGATCAAAAGGGCCACCTTTTCCTGTGTATTTTCCTGGTTTCTCTAATACTGTTTTCTTAATTGTTTGGAAACTGGTCAGTTTTGCCAGATTTTCCCTTTTTTGGTAGAACCAGATATATATGCTATTTTCAATGATTTGATAACAAGTTTTGCATTTGGAATTTTTAAGCATTGTTCAGAATTCAATAGATCTTGTAAGTAAAACTTTTGTTCCCAGCACCACCCAGTTTTCCCCTCCTCGAAGGAAGAGTTTTTTCAACCCTGTCACAAAAATCATAAAAGTGATTTTCATCTCCTCCATTATTCCTCCCCACGCACCCCTTTTTAGTGTCTGGGGTTCTCTCTGATGGGTGATTGATGGTGACGTCCTCAGCCATGATGTCGGCACACTGGCCGTCACACGGAAAGATCTGCCCCCAACGAAGTTCGCACCCAGCGCTCGCAGACGCCCAAGGGCTTCTCCTGCCGAAGCCACAGCTCTTACCCTCGCGTCATTTCCAGGGAACAGACCGTTGGCACGTGGCAGACAACGTGTCATCTTTTAGCTGCCCTGATACTTATTCAAAGTATTGATCATTGTTCAAAAAGAGTTGCATGTTTAAAAATTTTGTATTAATTTTTCATTATTTTGTATTTAGATTTAGCTGCCATGGAGCTACCACTTTTCTTAGTTTTGTATCAGTTTCCTTTTGGAAGTTCTTGTGACTTACGTGACCTGCTGGTTGTTCCCCGTCCTGGGCACCTGCAGGAGTCAGGGCAGATGGCCTGCGTGGCTGGAGGAGGGGGCTCTTCTGATAAGTTGCTAGAGCCTCCCAGCGTGAGACTAGTGGGGCAGTGGACGTTCTTCTAGGACTGGTCAGGCTGCACCATGATGGACCTTCCCCTATCCTGACACCACCGGAAGTAGAAGAGAGGAGTTTCTGATTGCCCCAGCCGTACTCCCTAGAGACCTTCGTGGTGTCGCAGCAACGGTATCTCTCAGAGCTGGTGCAGACCCCAGTAGCCTGGCGGAACAAGGCGGCCACCTCACCCGGGAAACCGCTGCCCTTGCAGGCGGCCCTGCCCCATGGCCCCTGAGCAGCAGCCTGCAGGAGGTGTCCTAGCAGAGCTTGAGCCCCGTGCCGCGCAGTCCCCACACGGCCATCACTGCATTCTCACCTGAAGCCTTAATCCCCATGGCCCCTGCCAGTGAGCGCTTGGTTTCAATACCAAAGTGTCTTCTTTTTAAAAAATGCCTATTTCACAGGACCTTCTGAAATGATTTTCAGAATATATTATCTGGCTCTAAAATAAGGCACATGACATCTTTTTCTGCCCCCAGGAAACTGGGCTTTAGCCAGCTTTGGGTTTGGTTCTTGCTAATTGCTTTATGTCCCCAAACCTCATTTGGCCCCACCCCTCCTCCTGTAGAGACTGACTGTAACTTGGCAAATATAGGTTCTTTCTGTACCGTTTAGGTGCAGTCGATACCTGCAGGGGCAAAGAAGTTTCCAGCACAGCGGGTGAGGGACCAAGAGCTTAGAGACCCCAGCTGGCACAGCCCGAGTAGGGTGCCAGCTCCCCTCCGGGCTACAGCGATGTGCCACAGGGAGCCCCAGGCCCAGCTGCCACCTGCCTCTACTTTCTGCCTCTGGGCAATGGGGTGTCTTAGAGCTCATGGTTGCGAGTACGTATGTATGAGTTTATACTCCCTAAAGTTCGCGTAGCAGGGAAGAAAGGTCCGCATCCTAGGACAGTGGGTCAAGGTGATCTGTCTTTTCTCTTGGGAGAAGTTCTAATTTCTTTCCCATTTTCTCATAAAGCCCAATATTCCCTTTAAGTTCTCCTCAGAGCTGAGAAGTGTAGGAATTATTGAAAACTTCTGCCTCATAAGTCCCATCTGGGGCCCAGCAGTGTTTAGGTAACTCTCATCATAGTGATTTTTAATGGTCTAGCCTCCTGAGAGTAAATGTAAAATCACAGATTGGGCAGTCCCGGAGGTTTCCCCAGTCCTGAAGTCGTGCTGCTGTGCTCTGTTCTGGGGAGAAGTGAAGGCCTGGAGGACACGGGCTCACGGGTTTCCATCCTGCCTGACCTGCGGATCTTCATCTATACCCCGGGCAAGGTCCGTGCAGAGATGGTTTCTTTTCCCTCCCTCCAGGGAACCTATATCAGCGTAAGGGAAAGTTAAGCTCTGCATTTGTCACTTCCCCACCCCATGCATCAGGATGCAGTTTCGAAAATCAGGAGTTTATATTTATTTTTTAGAAAACACACACTTTCCAGGGGAAGCCTGTGTGTAACTTCAGAGCCCCACCCTCCCCACGTTCCGCACCTGGGATCCAGCTCAAGCGTTCGGTGTCTTGCTTTCGGTGGCTGCATTTTACACAAGTTCCCCCAAGAAATCATGAGAAGCCAGTCTCCGTCTCACCTGGGGCCCTTCCCTGGCCCTCCCCCGGGCTTGGGAGTGCCGTCCTCAGTGGGAACAGCGGGGTCGTCACCGGCCAAGCCTTACCCACCCCGTGCGGGTATCAGGAGTAGCCTCCCTTTCTTTGATACACATTTTCAAAAATAATAAATTCTTACTGACAACTTGTAACTTGGTCATATTTTATACTCATAGCCTTTAATAAAGCCATTTTAAAAATGTTGCCCATGTCTATTTCGGGCCTCTGCTGGAGTCAGGAAGCCTGTGAAGGTGATTTCAGGTGCGTACAGAGGAGAGCAAAGGATTCATGCCAGTTAAAGCCGAAGCCACTTCAGAAGGCCTGCTTGGCGCCATCTTGGCATGGTCCTCTCTGCAGGTTTGTGGAAGGTGATGGCTCTGAGCAGAAGGGGTGGGCTCTGTCCTGGAGGGCTCGTACAGCCCTCAGGTGAGATGGAAGCTATGGCAAGACTTTCCAGGCCAGTCAGGTGCTGTGGCTCATGCCTGTTATCCTAGCACTTCGGGAGGCCGAGGCGGGAGCATTGCTTGAGGCCGGGAGTTCAAGACCAGCCTAAGCAAGCCTGAGACCCAACTCTAAAAAAACAGAAAAATTAGCTAGGCACAGTGGTGCGCACCTGTGGTCCCAGCTACTTGGGAGGCTGAGGCAGGAGGATTATTTGAGCCCAGGAGTTTGAGGCTGCTGTGAGCTACGATGACACCACTACACTCTGGCTGGGGCAACAGAGTGAAACTCAGTCTCAAAGAAAAAAATAAAAAGACTTTCCAAAGACAAGCCTATTGTATTGAGTGACTGTACCTCTGAAAAGCTGTCTCCTTGAAAGCTTTCCTGTTGAGTCTAGCTGAAGCTGATTTTGGGGGCGGCAGGGAGGGAGGAGAAATACAAATTAAACACGGCCAGTCAATCCTATTCCATTCATTAAAGTGTGGGTGGTAAATTACCAACTATAGATTAAGGAGATGTCATTTTCCACATCAAATAAGCTTTCAAAACTAATACGTCTTAGAAAAATGGTGACTCAGGTGGACGGATTTCTGACTTATCACATGCACAGTGAGACCTCACTGCCTTGGGGACCAAAGATTCCTGGGAGGGCCAGTAGTTGCACTTACTGATACACAGTGTTCCAACATACTGATCTATGGTGTTTGTGATGACATTTGTGGGTTATCAAGTGTGGGATGATTATATCTACACGTTAGAAGGCAAAATAGTTCCCAAGTTCCTAGGTCTGCCAGCTTTGATGGTAACTCAGTGTGTGTTATCAACACATCCAAAAAACAGTGTTTGTAAGAGGGAACCGTCAACATAGAGACAAAATCTACCTGGGCGTATTCAGCACTTTGCAGCCACGGAGCAAAAACGCTGAATCTGGGGACAAGAATGCTGCCCGTTGTGGGGTGGGGACCTTCATGGGTCTTTTCCAGCAGTTTCTTTGCTCTGATCCCATGCTCATAGGGAATCTTCTGATGAACTCGCCAGCTCTCCAGGTGCCTTAATACCAATAAGGGGCCCTCTAGGAAGACATCAATGGTTCTGAATCCCACCCAAAGTCAGATAGAAAACAGGTGAGCAGTCCTGGATACAAGACAAACTTACAAAAATGAAGAGCAGTGTTGCTAGGAATGCTATAAAGAAATGCCGCAGACTGGGCAGCTTAAACAGTTTGTTTTCTCACAGCTCTGGAGGCTGGAAGTTCAAGAGCAACACGTCCAGCCTGTTTGGTTTCTCCTAAGGCCGTTTTCCTGGCCTTCTCACTGTGTCCTTACAAAGCTTGTTCCTCGGCCTGTGTCCAAATCTCCGCTTCTCATAAGGACGCCAGCCATACTGGATTAAGGTCCACCCTAACCACCTAGTTTTAACTTAATTACCTTTTTAAAGGCCCAGTCTCCAAATACAGTCACATTCTGAGGTACTAGGGGTTAGGGTTTCAGCATATGAATTTGGGGGTGCATGGGAAGAGTAATCCAGCCTATGACAAGCAGCAATATGAGCTAGTAATGAACACCATTCATAATGGCAATCAAAACCGTAAAATATCTGGGGAACAGGCAAGTATACAAAGACTACTTTAAAGAAAACTACAAGGACTAAATAGAGGCGTGAGAAGAAGATCTCAACAATCCTGGAAGGTATAAGACTATAAAAATGTTAACTCTTCCCAAATTATTTTATAAAGTTAGTGCAATCACAATAAAAATTCCAGTTGGATATTTTAAGAAATTTGATAAATTTACTCTAAATGATTAATAGTTACTCTAAAGAAGCAAAGGAGAGGAGGCTTCCTTTATCAGTTAGGAAAACAGGTTTCAAGGCCGTGGGATTGTAGATTGGAGGTATCGGTGAGAGGACAGACAGATCAATGAAACAGGATGGAGAGCTCGGGGATAAGCCCACACATCTACGTGAACTTAAGTTACAGTCAAGGTGGCACCACAAACTGGTGGGGAAAAGGAAGGATTCTTCAGTGAACAAATTCTCACTATATGGAGAAATATAAGCATGGATTCCTACCCATTTACATTTACATTACACAGAAGGTGGGCTCTATGTGGATTAAAGTCCAAATTGTAAAAGGTACAAAGTGGAAAGATCCAGAGGAAAATATCTAGCGACCTACGGTAAGGAAGGACTTTAATAAAACTTCAAAAGCACAAACCATAAAGCAGAATAATCTGATTACATAAAAATATAGGATTTCTGTTAGTGAGGATGGGTAGAGTTAATTAACTGAGAGGATGGGAGAACACATTTGCTGTGTCAGTTCTGATAAAGGACAAGTATCAAGAACACATAGGGCAAATTAACAAAAACAGGCCAGCAACCTCAATGGAAAATTAATAGAGAAAATCCTAAAAAGCTGTCAAGTGTATGAAAAGGTCCTAAAAATAATTGATAGAGAAAAAAATTAGCTGGGTCATGCTAAGTGTTGGCAGAAATGGGATAAAACGGGACATTTTGTCCCCCCAGAGGGGATACTCGACAGTGTCAGGGGACATTTTTGGTTGTTACAATTGGAGAGGAGGTGCTAATGGCATCCGGGGGATAAAGGCCAGGGATGTACAGGATAGCTCTCCACGACCAAGAATCATCCAGCACAAAACTGTGCAGCTGGTGTGTCAAGAGTAATCTGGTGCCATTTTGCCAAATTAGTTATCTATATATGTTGTGATGCTGCAATTTCCCTCCAGGATACAGATCCCCAAGATATTCCCACACAGCTACTTAAGGGGCCTGTTTATCATACCGGGCTATTCTTGGCAGTGTTATTTGTGGGGGTTGGAGGCAAGCTGGATGCCTATCATTGGAAGGAGGGCGAGATAAAATGCGATGGGCCACACCATGGTGTAATATGCAGCAATTTAAAGCAATGAATTAGATGTACACATAGAAACCTGGGTGGATCTGAACATGGATGGATATTACTTAGTGAAAAAAAGTAGATGCAAAATAGAATGTTGTCTTAGTCCCTTTCTGTTGCTTATAACAGAATACCTGAAACAGGGTAATTTATAAAGAAAAGGAATTTATTTCTTGTAGTTATGCAGGCTGAGAAGTCCAAGGTCGAAGGGCTGCATGTGGTGAGAGCCTTCTTGTTGGTGAGGACTCTGCAGAATCCCAAGGAAGTACAGGGTATCAATCACATGGTGAGAGGGCCGAGTGTGCTAACATGCTAAGGTGCTAGCTCAGTTCTCTTTTCCTCTTCCTATAAAGCCACCATTCCCCTCCCGTGATAACCCATTAATCTGTTAACCCATTAATCCATGAATGGATGAATCCAATCCTGAGGGCAGTGCTCTCATGATCCAATCCTTTCTTAAAGGCCTTGCCTTCCAATACTGGCAACTGGGGATTAAGTTTCAACATGAGTTTTTGAGGAGACGCTCAATCCATAGCAAATATATATAATACTACCATTTGCATAAATTAAAAACATATGCACATAAGACAAAGCCTATTTAACAGAATAGGATGGTTGCCTGTGAAAAGAGTAGGGGTAGAATAAAGGTGGCAGAAAAAAAATAGAACAAAGGAATCTTAAATGGACCAATGCTAATCGTGTGCCAGTAGGTGCCTACTTGCAAAGAAATTTGATAGCAAGCATCATCTAGGTCTGTTACTGAGCTCTCACGTCAGACAGCAGTCTCATTTACTTAGCTGGTGTGTTAGATCGGAGGTGGTCCTTGGCCAACATTGGTTAGATCTTTTGTGGCTTGGTTCTGGTTGCAATTTGGGTGACTCTATAGTTGTACATCAGCCGACATCTGTAAAGCCTACTGCATCAATCCAGGTACTTTTGCAACAGCAGGTGGGGCAACTGAGCAGGTTGGGAGAAGAGACAGAGTAGGAATTAGTGACATCTGATGTCCTATTCCTTGGGGGACAGAAGTCATACAGGCTGTGTGGGTGTGGGAGGGCACCCTTTAGAGGAAGAATTGATTTTATCAGTTGGCCAATACCTCCATCACAGCAACCTAAAGTTTACTCCAACTAAGAGTTGTCATGCAACAAAATCATGGACAATCATATATGTGAGAATCACTAAAAATTATTTAAAATTTTCTAACTACATTACAGAAAGTGTTGGAAAACATAGTCGACTGCTTTAATGCAATACCAGCATTTTGAAGCATTTACTTATTTTCTATTATGAAAATATCTAGGTCCAAGTGGAAAACATTATCACAGGGACAGTCCAGACTGGAAATGAGATACAAATGCAAATCTGGAAACCACATGGGCCCTGGCAGTTCTCTTTGTGCCATACTCTGTTTCCCTCCCTCCACTCCCTCATTTTCTCTTCCTCCTCTGATTCATGCCAACATCTAGCCCCAGAATTATAATACTATAGTATATATTTTTTCTCCATAGTTCCTATATATTGCTAGGCATGGGGGATTCAGTGGTGTATATATAAAGATGTAGTCGCTACCCTCATGGGGCTTGCATTCTAGTGGAGGAGGCAGACTAAATATAGAACTACATAATTTTATAGTTGAAAATTCTTAAAAGTGAATGGGATTTCTGCTCTGGCTGTGATAGAGCAATTGGGACTGGGCTTACCGTCTTACTACAAACAACTAGAAAAGTGGACAAAATATGCACAACTGTTTATAGACTTTGGACAACAGGCAATGAAGGACTGTGATCTTCGAAAGGGGGAAACAAATGAGGTTAGCCTTATGATTGTCCTGGCTTTCTGGCTCAAGGCGTGTTTCTAGACTGTTGCAGGAAGGGGATCCTGAGCGTGGCACGAAAGCCTCTCGGAGCTGAGGAGAACGAACATGGGGAGGAAAAGGTGGTTGGAATTTATAGGAGGGAACTGTGTAGAGAAAGAGCTCCAGAAATATGCATAGGATTCTCCTTTGGTGTGTTAGAGGTAACTTCTGGAGTGTAGCACCGGGGTGGGGAAGAAATCCAGACAGAGCCTGGCAATCTTGCTGAGCTAAGGAGGATGAGTTTGGAGTCCAGAAGGCCAAGGGGGCTTAGAATGAACAGGGCAGAGTTCCAGACAGAAAGACTTCTGGAAATCTGCATTGGGATTTTCTTAAGTCTTTGGCTAAAGACCACTCTGTACATACATAGGGTAGAACTTGAATGCCTGGGCAAGAACAACTTCCAGGGAAATAACAGTCATCAGGGAGCTGTCAGATGAACAATTCCCACAGTTTACACAAGGCTAAGAATCA